>JAQIXW010001591.1:0-18588 GCA_034700685.1 Willowsia buskii | reverse complement strand
CCGAACGACCTGTGCGTCATCTTTTTATTTTGACTTGACTGAAAACTGTGATCCCGTGATCGAGCTCAAACTGGAATCCTACTTTTGTAATCCAGATCCTTTTGAAACTCTACAGATCTGGATTACACGAAAGGCAAACAAACAATATCTGCCTGACAAGCATAAACTCAGTGGAAAACATTCCAATTTCCAACAGTATGCTTGTATTGAAATACTTCTATGCTTTGAAATTGAAAGTAAAAGCTTATGTGCAAACATTGGACCAAAAGGTCTCCCTGTATCAATGATTTCGTGAAATTGACTAGATATCCGCAAAAACTCGTTTTTGTCGATCTGCTCTTTACTTACTATTAGACCAACGTATATATCAAATGGTCTAGAATAACCGTCACATAGCGTTCCAGAATTTCCTAATTCCCACATCATCGAAACAAGCTTCCCATAGGCAACGTACGGATTTAAGTGGTATTGTAAGTAGATAGAAGCAAACTGGAACCACATTTCATGGGTCAAACTGTAATTCGAATGAACAACGTACACGTGAATGACTCGATTCCAACCAGAGGCAGGGGACACTGATTTGTTGGACAGTGATAGGGGCAAATCATTCATGTTCATTTCGCTATTCATGATTTGAAACAGATAGGACGGTGTCCACCTTGCTCTGGTCGTTGGTGTCGAGATAACAACTGTGCTATGCAAAATGCTAAAAGGTATATTGCACATGTACGGATTAATAAAATGAAGCAAAGATGGGGTAGCCTCAGGGAGAACAAAGCTCTGCAGAGTCTGGATGACTTTTCGTGTGTTTTCATTGTTGTAAATTCTGTCATCACAAAAGGATTTGACAGTTTGCGTAGTTTTGAATGCTACAGTGAATGAAAAACTAGACAGCATTATGTAAAAATATACAGCATTCGACAGTGTAATAACCATTATGAAAAGATTATTAACACAAAGAATTTTAATGTATTTATGCGATTAAGTAAGTAATTTTGGTATGTATGTTTTCCAAAACAGAATAACAAAATGCTGTTAGTATAAACAATTATTATGTATATTTTATCTATAGGGGCGCAATATATTTGGTTGCTAAGTTTTTGGCTTAAGCTTTTGTGATTTAAAAATCACAAATATTATGCAGTACTGTCCAGGCATGCAATGGTTTCTGTGCTCAAATTTCAATCATTGCTTGAGAAAGTATAAGCTCCCTATTTGCAACTTTTCATGTCCAGCTAAACTTTTACATGCAACTTCCTTCTTGTGAGGTACCGATATATATATTAGAAACTAAATCACAAAATCCGGAAGCAGCAATGATGAAGTATATGAAAAATGATTATAGGAGATAATAAGCTTATCACTTCCTACCCAAATAATTATGATATAAAGGTTCCTTATACAAAATAAATCGTTGGACTTGCAGTTAAGCAAAGAGTAAAGTATTTCCGCACTGACATGTCTCCAGGCATTGTCTGACACCCGGAACCAATACAGCACCATCATTTAAGCAGATTCTGCTCGAAGTGTTTTCCGGTATTTTTGCATGGCAAAATTTTTTCCCCACCTTAAAATTCTTAAGTAGCCCTCTATTTTTTTCAGTCCCCGGAAGGGGGCAATAGTTAAAGGTAATATATTCGATATAGATATCTAATAAGTATTCAAACTTATCTAACATTACCGTATCTATTCAATATGGCTTTTGACGCTGATTCTAATGGTGTATGGATCATATCAAAACTCTAATAACTTTAGAATACTAATTTGAAAACCATACCTATATTAATGCTTTGATCATATTTATAAACCTAATTACACAATTTAACAATCAGTATTCGAAGATCCAAAATGCTTAAATATCAGATTGGCGAATTTATAGAGATTGAAAAAACCTTCCGAGCAGTCTAAATCAATGTGACTCGGTTCATCTACGTGTCAATGAACTTTGGAATGAATCAAAAATTCTTTCTGGTAAAACTCATACACGGATATTATCATTGCTCTCATCATTCTTTAACGAAAAAAATCAGTTCATTCAAAACTGAATTATAGTATTTCAAATACATTCATGGTTGAGTTCAGAATCGGTAATAGTTTTAAATGAATTTATAGTAGAAAAGTTAATGAAATGAATGCTTTTAATCAGAAAGAAATGCAACATTTGTCTTTCTAATTGTCATGCTATTAAAAACTGCAGAAAGTCTTCTAATGACAACATCAAAATATACAAATATTTTACCATAGCATTCAAGAGAGAGTGCCATAACTCCCAATAAAGCCCCTGATCCGTACGCGATCGCTTTTGTATTTGAATCAAGTGATGCCACAAATGTTTTGTTCAAACTATTGCTCTTCTCTGTCAAATTACTGCTCAGATTTGCAAATTACTGCCCAAATGCGTAGTTTGGGAATTGAAAACTAGGAATTGATTTATTAATGTTATCAAATATACCAGATGACCAAATCGCTTTAAATCTTCCAAAAAATCCATGGGTCTTCCCAGTTTGCAAAAACCCAGCCTTTGTTGTGATTAGCAAATATAGTTCAATATTTTAATGCATATGATACCAGAGGATATTCAATGGATATTGCAGCGGTAAAAGACAAATATTTGCGCATTTACTTGCAATCGGTATTCTCTCTAATCCGGATGCAATATGATGCAAGTAGTCAGAGCGAGGTAGCTTTTTTGCTAATACAAATCCACAAATCCTAAATGAACATTTCGTGATAAACTTAAGTAGATTTTATATTTAACTATCTAACTAAATTCTTTGTTACTAACGGAGATATCAGGAAATAGGATGAAACTTTGAACAAACACCAAATTAAAATGTAGCTTTAGCATAGCTACCAGGAAAGAGGAAGCAGCAATTCTAATTCATGTAGGAAATTATACGGAATTGTGTTTCTTTATATATCAATATATCAACTTATCTACTTCTGATCTCATTTCATACATCATTAAATTCATCACGGTAACTGCTTCTGTCCTTCATAAAAAACCTTGTTTTGTGTGTTAAACTAATATGCAAAAGTGGGGAAATGCTTAGTACATGAAGTAGTATTTTTACCATATATTTCCATCCCAAATTGGTTTTTTGGTAATCGAATTTGATGCAGATATCGTCTTGACACAATGAATAATAATAAAATACATTTTGTGGTAGGATTTTTTCTGACATTTGTAACACCAAGTGATCAAGGTGTAAACTATTACGCGCTGCTCAAACCGTTTAACAAATGTCTGTTACATCTAATTAACAACAAATTTTATGACATCAACTTTAAGTTAATTTTAAGCAGCAAAAACAAAACAAATTTTATTAAATTCTCTCGTCTTCCAATTGTAAATTCGGCACATGTATGGAACCAAAGACTTGTAGCCTCTACAAATACTATTTTGTGTAACGATAAACATTTTGAATTGGACAGTAAATCCTCAAAATTTGCGTTTTTTTCTGAGAATCCACCACACAGACTTTTATGTTCAGTTCAGATGCATATAATGCTTACCTGTGATAAAAGAGCGCACCTTATTCATCCAAAGTTTCACAAAAGTGAGTCCGTAAACCCCGTACATCTTGTTCCGCTTACGTTTAAGGACATGATTTATAGATATCGGATTGACGAAGCACCTCCCAGCATAAGACTTTATAAGTCTGGAATTTACCAGGTATTAATTACACCTATATCCAATCATCATAAACTATGGCGTCATTGGATCCGCCTAATAGATTCACAAAAGCGGGGAATTCCACTGTTCCATCATCCGACATAGATTGCAAATGAAAATGTAAAAATCATCTTTAGAGTAAATCAAAAGTTGTCAATATACTTTGTCGTAAAAGCGGCTATCGATTCACATTCCTTAAAAAACGGATATTCCAGAAACTTGAAAACTTTTTTAAAAATCGGATCATCAAACTGGAAAAAGTGCACCAATGAAAAGCATATTGAGAAGCTATTTATTCGTGCTGCCACTCCCTACAAATTTATTATTACATGGCTGGATCCAAGTCAGAAGATTAGGGGGTAGTGTAGTTGCGTAAATTGAAGGAACAAAAAAGATTTGGATTTCCAAGGAAATCTTAGATAGTAGCATTGAATGCACGTTGGTTGCTCTTATATCAAAAAATATGAGCTTTCACCGTATATCAATAAAAATTATAAAGTCACATAAGTTTGCTCTCGTAAGTCATGAGTTCAATGCAATATTTGCAAATAAACTGTCTTATTCAATGAGTTTTATAACTTGCTCAGTAGCAAATACAGGAAATTATTGCATGCTAGATTTTATAGCTTGCATCAGCCAGAGTATCAAAACTTCCATGTCCACCCGCCAATTTGGTGGACAATGTCCAGTTTGTCCACTGTCCACTGGACAGCGGAAAGTGGACAGCTATTACTCTATAGAATCAAAATTTCCACTGTCCACCCCAATTTCGGTGGACAAACTGGACATTGTCCAGTGGACAAATTGGACTTTCCACTGGACATTGATACTCTGGCATCAGCCTTTGACTTGAAAACATGGATAGTCTTTGCCGTTTCCGCTTTGACCACGATTGGGCTAACATGTGTGTCCGAAAGAGTGATAAATTTAAAGCGAAGTAAGACATTGAGCAACATCATGCTTCCTCTTCGTATATTCTTAGAGCAGGGCTTCTTCTTGTTCTTTACAAAAAGGACTTCGATTGGTACATATAAAGTTTTAGTAGTAGCTTCATGGTTGCTAGTAGGCGTGGTTCTTAGCAATGGTTATAAAGGAGAAAACATTAGTCAATTAATTGCACCAATGAAGCCTGAAATCATTGATACATTTAAGAAGCTTATCGAAGCCAATTTAACGATTTATTCGTCAAACAAATTTGAAGGAACATTAGAAATTTTTGAAGACCATCTTGGAACAATAAGAAATAATAACAAAACGCGAGATGCTTTATCATTAAGGTTTGAAGATGGCAACCCATATTTGAAGAAGTTTTTGCAAAATTTTTTCTATCCAGAGTTTCTTTCACATTTTTCCACACAGAGAAGTAAAGGAAAATTAGTACCTGAGGAACTAGTCAGAAGGTTGGAAAGTCAAGTACATTATCCCGTTAGTTTTGAAGAAATGAAAGAAATGACAGGACTTGACTATTTTCTAGCGAAAATATCAAATTGTGGCGCCGGGCGAGCATTTTCTGATCCTTCGATGGTGCTGGATGCGCTATTTTGGAAATTTACGCTGAAGCTTTGGGAACTACATAAGAATAAATCGGACTAGGAAGTTGAAAAAGATTATTGGAAATATGTTGCAAAAAATAACGAGGACATATTCCATAAAAAAATTGAACTAGAAGTTTGGAACGTACCTTGGCATGTTTCTACAACACTCAGATATTTTAGATCACTGGACGAAAGTGGACTGACAGGAAAAATTTTAGAATGGAGGAGTTGGCTTTGGACTCATGTCGATTATGGAAAAGTTCAGAGTTTAAAACTAATGAAAAGGGCTAAAAGCATTAGCATAAGTGACAATGTAGTCGTGGTTTTTTACACGTTACTTGGACTAACAATGCTTAGTATCTTAATTTATTTCTCGGAGTTGCTTCTTCCGCATTGTTCTTACATGTGGTTGCAGAAAATATTAACGTATGGAGCACAACCATATCAGGATTCTTGGTTTAGATGGCTCATTTACAAGTTGTTTCACCTATTATGCAAAATTCCCGGCATTTTTCATAATATTATTCTAAAGATTAAATGGTATTATTATCACAAGTTATGTATCTGTTTTGATAACTGCTAAGTGCCTATAAAATGAGGATTTATTGCAAAGCTGGCAAATTTGTGCCGCGATCATAGTTAAAAACATAAAAAAACAAAGGAATAAGCGAGTAATTTATGTAACAAAAATTTTTCTGTCCAATAACAAAATTTTTGGTAAATATTAGTAGTCAGCAAACCTTACTTTCTCACAAGTAATACCAGTGCATCTGTAAATGTTTAAATTTTATGCTAAATTTATGTTATTATTAAAATGTATTTAAAATACGAATAACCATGCGCACGAATTTTACTTCGAATAACCAAATAATAAATTCCCATAATGTCTTAAGCACTTTAATTTCCTTATTGGGCAAATTTATAAATTTACAATGCACACAAAATATTAGAACTAGTGTCTATTTGAGTTTAAAATAAAACCAATTTAGTTTGAAATTAATTTAAATAAATGCTGTAAAGTAAAGTAACCCATAATCATTTTCATTAGATAGCTAGCTAGTAGAAGTTTTTCATGGTTTCTTAGTGTTACTGAAAATATAAGCAATTCCAAATAATTTATGATTTCAGATTATTTTTGAAGACTTCATTGAAACTCATAAATTATTGGTTATTTTAATGATCTTTGTAATTATTTAAACAATTGCTTGCATACACCTTTTATTTGTTTCTGTAATATTCAATTGTAAGAAGCATTACCTGAGAAACGTGCAGAAAAATTTTCATATACACACCGTACACAGACGTTTTATTAATGTAAAAAATGTTTTTAATGTAAATAAATGCTCAAGATCACAATATAGTTTTCTATATGATTTATATAAGAAATCCCTTTTGAATGACTGTATTCACAATTTAAGCTCAGTTCAAAACATTCCAATTCAGTTCAAGGCTCTGTTACAATTAGGTACTAAATTCTGTATCCCACTCAAACCTGAAATGAAGGTAATTCAAAATTGCGTGAAAGAAACAGTTAGAAAGCTAGCATGGAAATTATTTTTTCACTTGAACTCAAACGACAAAGAAAGTGATGACAAATTAAGAAGTTGGTACATAGACTGTGTGAAAGATTTTAGAAATATAAATAATTTTACCGGTAAAATATGTAATGTACAAGAACAAATATCAGATCTTGAGGTTTTGTGTAGGAAGATAAATAGAGATATCTGCATGAACACAAAACACTTTCAAGATATTTTTACTCTAACAATTTTGTCTTTTAAAGAATTCATTGTGAAAAATGATTTAGTGGTAGTGGAGGCAGACAAAAATGCAGGTGTCTGTATTGTGAATAAAAAAGATTATGACTTTGAAGTTTTGCGACAGTTAGAAGATCTTCACTCTTACTTTCCAACAACAAAAGCTCACTATGAAGTATCCATGATTGAATTCAGGGATAAGTTATTTGAAAAAGTACTACCAGAAATTTTTAGACTCAGTCGTTTTCTAGTTGAAGAAAATAAACCCGCTCAGTTTTACATTTTACCTAAAGTACATACGCAGTTTGAAAATTTTCCCAAAGGCAGACCTATCAGTACTACTTACAAAATACCTAATAAATACACCAGTAAGTTACTCGATTTCGTGTTGAAACCTTCATTGAATGAAGTTAAAGATTTACTGATAGATACTCAACATTTATTATTACTGCTAGATAATCTTAGACTAGACTCAAATAAAAAATATGCGTTAATTACTATTGACGTGGAGGCGTTATATCCTAGTTTAAATATTAATGATTGCAAGAAACATTGTACATCCAGTTTTATGAAGGGATAAATGACTTGAATGTTTACCTAAATAGTATGCTCGTTCATCGGTACCTAAAATTTACTTTTGAGTATAGTTTTACTTCAGTAAACTTTTTAGATGTCACTATTTCGTTAAGTAATATGAACATAGTCAGTACAACTGTTTACGCAAAGCCAATGTCCGAACATCAATACTTGCATTTCAAGTCAATCCATCCATCTCATCTTAAAAATTCTCTTTTCTTCTCACAGGGTTTACGTGCAATTCGAATATGTAGTGATAAAAACGACTGTAGTAATATTTTACAACTAATGTACAACAAATGAGTTGAATGAAACAATAATGAAGCTAATTAATACATGTAGAGAAGTTCTTTGTCCCCGAGGTGAAATGCTACAAAAATATCTAGCGGTACATAATCCGGAGATTCTTGTCAAATTTTATGCTTTCCAACGAAACAAAGAACTCCGAATCCCAAATCAGACAACATACGCTATCTTTCCATTCTATAACTGTGTAAATACCTACAAGCAGATTATTGAACAAAATATCAATACACACATAGTAGCCACCGGTACCACAAATGCTACTATTTTGAGTGATGAGCATAAAAAGAGAATGCACAAATTTCTTGCAGAAATGAAGATACAGGTAGTGTACAGGCGAACGTCATGCCTAAAAGGATGTATAAAATGAACTCCATATTTTCATTTTTGTGATAAAATTTACAACATTAATTTTCAATTCTTATAAAATGTGACAAGATTTAATCGTTTATTCGAGGTAAGGGTGCACTTGATGTAATTTTAATTTAAATTAATTAATGGGTCAGTAATTCACAAAAAGTAAAGTCTGTTAATTTATGAAGTATTATTATTTTTATCATTTATTTTTATGTAGCCTGATGAAACTATTTGACGAAAGCGAAACATGTTGTTTGAATAAACTCAACATTATATTTATTCATCAGTAACTGATCCTGCGGAAGTTTTCTGTGCTTTACTTGCATAATATTTATATTTTTAAACATTGCAAGTTCATTTCCAATCTAATTTCGATAAACTTGGTATATACTGAAGATGTTTGTCTGCAAAATTATCGGCCTTCAATCAATCCAACAGGCTTTGGTGACATTTTTAATCAGCGAACTCATTCGCTTGACTTCATAGTCAAAAGCAATTTTTTCCAAAAGAGAGGATTTGCTGTGCCTTAGGTAAATTCATAACGTACATTAAAGATTTGAATATATGGATTAAGGGTCCCTTACATGGTAATTTTGCAATTGCTAGGTAAAGGTACAATATCCCATGAGTTTTTAAGTTGATGTTTTTGCCGACGGTTTTATTAACGTTATTGAGCAGTTCTAACTGTACTGTTAATATTTTAGATAAGCAGAAGGATAATATCTCGTATTTTAACATCGTGTTCTGTTAAAGCACTCTACTAATAACTTAAAAGCACGCAATCAACTTTTGCTCACTCCATTCAGTAGAAGTCCTCTGATATGGGCCAGATTGCATAAAATGGAACACTTGACCTCAAGTAAGTTAGCTAATGAGTTACTTATGAATCGTGCGGTTAAGGATTTTGTAAATGAAGTCTGTAGGTATACTAAAATTTCGTTTATACATTTCAACTGCAATTTTTCATGATAAGGACTAAGATTTTTCTACTACAATAAACAATTCACATGATTTCCAATTTATAAGCTTTCGATTGTGGTGTCACTTGTAAATATAGCTTGTGAGGTTAAAAAGCTATATTCCAAGCTCGAAAGCATGATTTTTTGGGCTTTACGTGGAAAATAGTGAAACGGATAATTGTGCTTTACATACTAACGGGCCAAAGCTTCCATTACAATAAAATAAGGTTACCTATTTGAACTCTAGGCTTAAAGTTGACGAGTAGAAAGCCTAAGAACTCGTAAACAAATGCTATTTTCATATTAATAAATTTTTAAAGAAACATGGTCGTTTCGAAAAACTAGAAATTGTCGACATTTCTTGATCTGATGATGAATGATTGAGAAACTTTGATCATAATTTATTGGGTATACTTATGATTTAATAAAATATACGTATTTAGCCAGCAACATAAATTTATACTTTCAGACACCGAAAAGGTATTTGCTTGTTATCTAAACTAGTTGATAAAGTCCAGCTATTGCTCGTTTTATGACTAAATAGCTTTTTACAAAACCTTCTACAATTAGCATTGCGAATCCAAATGAAAGTTCACTCCCGAAAGCGATAAAAGTCACTTGCGTGTTTCCATCAAGTTTTACCACAAATTCATTGGCAGTCTCGCTTTCAGTTTTTTTTTAATTCGTTTCCCCAAACATCAATTTAACCGGGAAATTGGACAACTCCTTATGTTTCATTGTTCTGTCAAAGTAATTAAAAATGCCAGAAGACCATATGGCCTTGTATCTCCCAAGAATCCATGGATCCCCCCAGTTACGAAAGACCCAACCTATAGGATAGCTCACGAGTTGACGTGCTTAAATATTTGCCTGTACATATTTTCAGTAAATTTCAGATCATCAGACCATTTCAGTAGTGTAGTTTTTCCTCAAAGCTTTTGTGATGATCTTTCCCGAATGAATTGCAGTCGATACTTGGAAATCCCCCAATGTACAGAACATTGTCATATATTCAAACGGGAATAAACCGAAGGATTTTCACCTATTCGCTGCATAAGTTGCTCTTTCTTAGTTCCCGGTAGTAGACGAGACAAACTTTTTGGATATAAAAAATTGCCAAAGTCTGATTCTAAGAAGGCTTTCATTCTTTCCGAATAATGATCTGTTACCCATTCAAATAATGATGGAGAATAGCCTTTGTCATACAAAAGCGTATATTTTCTTTTGAAAATATCATCAAACTTTGTAAAAATCACCACATCTTTTGGGGCTGTAAGTTTTGCGATATGGTCCCCAAGATAGAAATAACCAATTAGGAATATACAGCTTGTCCAAAGTTGTACTGGCACAGCAAGTTGAGTCATTTTGATTTCGCTGCCTTGAAATAAAAATATGCGAATTACTACCAATGTTGATTGAAGATACTGATATGCAATTTCGAACACAGTTGTCGGAGGGCCATTAATGTTTTCCCCTTTTGTGTAAATGCAAACCATTAATATAAATACACTGGCAATTAGAAGCCACGTTGGCAAATCAAAAGCTGAAACAAAGCCACGAAAAGAATATCCTTCCTCTATATATCCACCATTGCAAGTTAAGAATTGAATAAACACTGTATCTGTAGTAATGGTTGGGGACCATTTTCTGTTAATAATTAACTGTGGATTGAAACTGTCTCCCAAAATATTCGATAACCTGGGTTCAAACTCGAGTGAATGGTTATCTGGAGCAGTAGGGTCATAAAATTTTGTAATAAATATCATAAAACTGTTTGATTTTCTTTTGATTTTGGTCCTCCAGCAGTGGTTTTAGAATTCCAATTCCTCTTTCGAAAATATCAATCTTTGTACGCACAATTCAATGATAAAACGTGCAACCAAATCTAATTAAATATTTGATTTGCGATATTTTTAAGTCTATCCAACAAATATTTGCTTCGTTTAAGTCATATATAAAGTGTGCAAAATTGACAATATGCTTTTATAATAAAATTTTCATTGTTTTGTGAAACAAATGCAAACGTTAGCTTGTGTGTATACGCTTGGCCTACGTGATTTTTTGAGTCCACAATTTTTTGAAAGTGAGTGCTTAGATTGATTAGTTGTTTATCTTCTAACGGTTTTAACCCAAGATATATATCAAGCGGCCTGGATAATCCATCACATAATGCCTAGGATTCATACGTACTATAAATCATGTTGACAAGCTTTGGATCTGAAAAGTACGGGTTCTGAATATATGGAATATTGCCAGCTTCAAACTGATGCCATAGCTTAAGTTCATTTATGGAAATCACGGTGGAATGCAAAATGTACACATGAATAATCCGATTCCATCCTGACGCTGAAGGCGCAAAACGGTTGCTATGCCTTGCATACAAAACTTCCACCGCGTTTTCACCTTGCATGTAGTAATGTAAAGGTAATGGTGACCACTTTGCTATTTCACTTGGAGTGGAAATCAATGCGGTGCTTTTCATGATTTTAATTGGTAAGTTGCACATGTAGGGATTTATGAAATGAAATAGAACAGGAGTGGCTTCAGGTGGAATAATACTTTGCAAAACTTGCTTGATTTTTTGTAATTCCTTCATGTCGTAAAGGGAATGATTACAGAATGCCTGATCTGAATTTGTAATTTATACATTTGATGTCTCAGATCTGCTTAAAACTATGGAATAAATAAAACAAATATGGGTTACATAAATCATTGCAAGAAATCTAGGCTCAAAACTATATCAATGCAATAAGTTTGGGTATCATTCCAAGAAAATCGCAAACAAATATTTTATAACCTAGTTGCACTTGCAGTATGGAGCATTTTCTGTAAAGTCCGAAGACCTAAATGAAAGAGCTTTTTGCGGGTTTATAACATATAGCTGTTCTATTAGAAGAAGCTAGTATATTTAATTACATTTATTCTAAGGTAGTATTGTAAATTCAGGAAGGAAAGCAAAGAACACACAATACCAGGAAATACAACGTAATATTTTCTAAATGGACAAATTTTTGTGGCCGTCTTTTTATTTCCTTCAAATATCGATACGGATATTCGATTAATAAATTTGTTAATTTCGAAATGATTTTTGCCAAAAATATGTAGCCTAAATAATTATAGCAACCAATATTAATACGCAAACGTATGCTATAAAAACTGAAACGTTTTGTAGAGACAGTTAGTGTTTTTTGTCTCATTCCTTAACAAATGATGAAGCATTTGCATTTGTAGTTTCCAACACAAAAATTTGAAAGATTTAATCAAACTTCCGATATGTATTTCATAATCTTGTTTAAGGTCAGCGTGCTTGTTGTGATCCTGTAATATTTATGTCTAGCATTTGTTTGAATCTTGATTTTCGATAGGAATGCATTTGTATCATGAAAGTTTATCACTCCATTCATAATATTTCCAAAACTGCCATTTCTTTTAAGAAATAATAATAAGTTGATTGCGGTTGATGGAAAGATAATTTTATTTAAAATTCAAGTATATTTTTGCATTAAATTTATTGTTACTGGCCCTATAACGGTGGCCATTTTTTACATCAAGCAGTTGCTCTTTCGCACAAGGTGGCTAATTGGTTAGCACATGGCCAGTATCCAAGCCCAAATCATAGTGTTGGAAGACTTGAATACACAAGACAAGTTTTTTAACTGTTGGTCTGACTTTCCGACTTTCAGAGTTACATTTTTATTGAGAATAGCCATTATTTCATGCATTATTAGTGCTTTGTAAATTTTTAAAATCACCCGGAATGAATCACCCACAATCATCATATTGAATCCTGACTGGGTAATGCTTAAACTTCTAAGATGTTAGATATAATATTAATATAATAGCTATTCATTCTGCTCAAAACAAGTAATTAAGGCAAGTAATTAATTTTAATGTATAATACTTTTTTCTATGTATTTTTTTTGGGAAAACTACTACCTGATGTCTCAAATAAGGATGAAACCGGTCGTAGGTAAGTAGTCGTAGGACGAGTTTTCAGTAACTACAAATTGGAGTTAGGAACTCTCTATTTTTTTCTCGTCACCCAAATTTTTAAACATGTAACTGCGTATGCGGCAACGAGTTTTTACTGCTAAGAAAGGTTTTGCTTCACGTCACCTGATTAAAGGAGAAACACGTCGTCTTCTTTTGACTCATTGTATTTAAATTTGTTAGCTCGTGTTACCTAAAGAATCGAATACATACAAATTTTAACAGACCGTCGACAAGAGATTATTTTTATTTCGCGTATTACCCATATAATCTAAAAACAGAATTTATCCGCCACTCACCACCTTACTTTCTAAAAATTACAGTTTGTCATTTAGTCCTCGTATCACTGCTTGCTACTATGGGATTCAGTTTGCGAAGTGCCACTATGATCCCAGAAAAAATGTTTATCAATATTCCCGACATCCTCTACATATCACTTAAGCGCTATTTAAATTAATCGGTGTCCTATTAGTGGTTATAAGAATGGGGGAGGTGGCCGGGGTTGGGCTGGTATGCATAAATGGATTACATAAGAAAGCATGTAGTAAGTTGGTACCTAACAGTGCGTGGGAAGTGGTGGGGATATATCGCTGGTTAAAGTAAATATATGGAACGTACGCATGATTAATTTTCATGCGATTGTTGAGCACTATATACCGCCATAGTTTTATTTAATTGACATTTAACTAAAAATCACTTTTCAAACCTAGGGCTTAAGAGCGCCTTCTAGTTTAAATCCCATGCACGACGATGCTCATCGCAAGCCTTTTTCAGGAACGACTTAACTGTCGTCATGATTTAAAAAAATAATCACAAAACAACTGAGAAAAAAGAGAGGAACAAGATGTTTGTAGTACAATAGCACAGAAGGACAATATAAACAAAAGCAGAATCTGATTTTCTTGTTCTGAGGTAGTGGTTTAGATTTTGCCGCGTATTGCATACTCATTGACCATTTATGACATCGCTGTGCGCCAAAAGTAGTGTGACAAAAAAGGATGTTGAGTAGAAGCGAAATTTGTGTGCTTGAATAATGTAAAGATAAACGGGCAATACAATGTACTATTATAGTTGTAACTCAAGGTTAAAGCCTATAGATTATTTTTAAATTTCATAATACTAATATTTATGTAAAACAGTTTCAGAGCATAGATGTAATGAAAGTAATTAGGGTTCCCGATGTCAGTATAACTGGGTATCCTTAACATATGCAGAATCTACAACTCATTTAACCACAAATATCAATACTATTTATTTAATGTACCTAGTAATAAAATATAAAAGGCGGTTAAAATAAGGTACACACAAATGTATACTTTCAAAGACAATTGTGTATATTAACATTAAAGCAATGGTAACGCAAGACCTAGGTCCCTGTTTTAAGTCGGGTACTCATACCACAATACATGCTATAAGGCATAAAAATGGGGTTTAAATGTTACAAATTTGGCTAATTATGCTAATGCATACTATAACTGGGTACCCTGAATGGCTACCCTTATTTAAACAATTCAGTGCTCAGCAATTAAAAATTGCATTAAATGCTCCACACGTGGTTAATCAGTTAAGAATTGTTAAATGCAAGTGATATTGAAAGCCTAAAGTGAAAAAGGATACCTTATTCTGGTGCTTATGTAGCTTGTTCAGGTGGTAAGATATCCTATGTTGCTTGCTGTAGTCGACTGATTAACCTATTCGGAATTAAGACTGGTGCCATTCGATTTTCCGTAAAAAATTCCTTCAGGCGTGATTTGTTATTTTGATTTGCGTGTTAGGATTACCAATTGTTGCATTAAGGATTGCATTTTCGCAATTGATTAAGTAGCGCCATGCTACTGTAATGGAATGGGAATAGCCGCAGGTTTGCTGCTCATTCATTCAACCAATAAAATAGGTAGTTACTTTCTTAAAAGTTTACTAATTAATGCATTCAGGATTGCATTTTCGCAATTGATTAAGTAGCGCCATGCTACTGTAATGGAAGGGGAATTGCCACAGTTTTGCTGCTCATTCGACTTACAAGTAAAATAGGTAGTTACTTTCTTAAAAGCTTACCCGTTAGATAATTCAGGAATACAAAAAATCAGCTGCGGATTAGATAATAAGACGGGGAGTGGAGGAGTCACGATGGCCTTCCGCGGTTGATGCTGGTGGCGTTTGAAAGAATTGATGCTGGTGATAAACTTACATTCGATTATCAGGTAGATTGATTAAGGGGAACGAAACCACTGGTGAGTGTTCGCTAACAGTTGCTTTTAGATAAATAGGTTACAATGACTAGCTAATTTTTGTTTCCTGTCTCCTTTTTTAGGATAGTAGGTGTGGCAAGCGGGGCTGTATATGCCGTCTGCTTTGGCTCCAAGGAGTGAAGTGGGGTCTCGTTTTCAATGTCTTGTTTGTGACAGGTAGGTTGCTTCGATTTTAAAGGTCCAGGTGCTGTTGTTCCTCAAGTACAAAGAAAATTCTCATTCTTTTTGCAGATCTTTTGGAAGATCGTACAATCTAAACCGCCATATACAAGTACATAGCTTAGTGAAGGAACCAAAGTTTTTCTGCAACCTTCGCAAAAAGGGGTTTTTGCGAAATGACAATTGTTGGAGGCACATGCAGCGTCATAGTGACGAGGAAAAGCCCTTCAAATGTCGAGATTGTCCAAGGTAGAGACTGACAACGTGCTGCCTAATTGACTCACTTTTACCTACAAAAGTACTTTTTTGTTGGAACTCAAATTTAAAATATTTCATTTTTTAGTTGCTTCACATCAGTTTATCACTTACAGCGGTACCGTGAGGTTTACAATAGCCGCCTTGAACGATCGTGGCAAAAGATGCGAGGTGCGAGTCATTGTAGTGTCGGCTACGCTTCTGAAAGTGGCCAGATCTGATCTCTAATTTAGGTTTATTAGTCGTGCCAATATTTTGAGATTACCATGACAATTATCCATTGTCTACATAATATTTTTGTACTAACAAGCTCATAATTTTTCTACTAACGTTTTGCTACTAAATGAAACAAAAAAATAAATAAATGAATTAAAGTATTCTCAGACAATTTCCGATTACTTTAAATTAGATTTCATGCCTACAGCTCATATATTCGCGATATATGTTGTGTTTAATGCAATAACAAGTGAATGAAGTTTTGAGGTTGTTGGGCCTTAAGCCCTTTGGTGGTGGCACCTTAGCATAGTACTTCTGAACTTGCGTGTGAGATGGGAAGGAGCGGTGGGGAGGAGTATTTTTGGGATGTGGCAATTATGAACGGGTGGGGAAGAGATGGAGAGGCGTTAATGTTGCTGAAATGAAATGGTCTGATGGGAAGAAGCGGTGGTGAGGAGTAAATTTCCTATTGTTATGACAAAGTCGATATTAATTGTATGCTTACACACTACGTATTTGGATTTTCTATGTTTATTTATAAAAGCAACATTCTATTATATACTTAACATAAAGTATACGTCTTATCATTAAAACACATGCTATGTAATGATATAATGTACACATATATGAAGAAAAGTAATTATTTTAATCTTATCTCGCTCGTATCCCTAAGTAAAGATATTACTAGCATAACATTATCTTTAGACAGCTTAATGTCCTGTACCATTTTTGATTCTTTGGCTTGCTTCAGTGGTTCCGTTGATCACTTACGTACTCTTACTCTAAACGTTAAGATTTAATTCTTATATAATACTGAATAGTAGTAATAATTGTTGGATATGGTTGTTTACATACGTCACACTGTCTGACAAAGACCGATACGTTTACAATGCAGGATACACTTGAACTAACTGCGATCTAATCTTATTTCAAAATGTTTCGGTATATACATCTGTTAATAATAACTAATTTTCACACTGCACCATGGTACTATAATTGTTAAATCATCAAGTGGATTAATTATGAAATGTTATATATATATCACACAATATCTTGACATCATAAAATGAACTGTCAAGTCTTGGTGAACTGTCCTAATAATCTCGCATCTAATACAAACTTTAAAAACTTAATTGATACTGTGATAACTGTCTATTTTGTGTAGTGTTTGTGGAAAAAACTTGCGAAAGAAGGGAAAAGGGGCAGAAAGATACGCTTGTAGGTTGGTACACGGCCTGTACATGTGAGGTGTTGAGGAATTGGGGCAGAGTGAGACTAAGTCTTCTTACCTCGTTTTAGTATTTGTGTATACCGTGGCCTGTTATGACTCAAATACTAATACACACATTTGGTACTTTAATATTCGTATGTTTTGATAGTAGGTCGAATACTAAATTTATTTTCAATAGTATGGATATTGCTTTTGCTTTATTTTCAGTTAGCATTTGCTATATTGCTTAAGCAATTTTCCTTACTGCATCTAATTAACTTCGAATTCCAGAAATTATATTCCAATATACGCAACAAAAAGACAGATTTTCTCAGATTCTTACCTACTTTTAGTTCTGCCCCTTTTTGAAGCAGAAAGTTCTATCTAGCTCTTCCGTTTCAAGTGGTATGTTTTCACCATATTTATTTAATGTATTACAACTGCCAACATGTTTCATCAAATTTATAGGGTATTAAGCTAGTGCTGCTATAAAATGGTATTTATTTTTCTTTGTTAATGTTTCACGTTTCAATTTCTCTTATTTCTCTTATTCAATTTCAATTTAACTTAAACAAAAAATAATTATACGCGAATATACTTTGTCTCTCTCATGCATTTCTGATAGCTACTAACAATACTTAATATTTATACAAGAAATATTACAACCAAGCTAGAAGCAAAGTACCAAAATTAACAACAAATCTATGATAGTCTAATAATTGTAGGAAAAACATAATTGTTTTCAAATATCCAGCATTTGCATGGTTTTTATAATTTAATTGCCCAATATATAAAAAACTGTAAGGAAGCATTCCATTTTCAGCTTCACTGAGATTGAAGTTTCTATTGTCATCTAGATTTTAAAACTGGACGCTTTTATAAGGCCCATTTAATATTAAATTCACGAATTCTCCCGATTAATAAAACATTTCATTACCATTTTATTACCTTTAATTTAAAATTACTCATAATAATCATAATTTACATGACAAAAGAAGCCTTAGGCAAAGTTTTTAATCCGAAAGAAAAATAACTCTTGTTTTTTTACTTGGTATTCAATGCTCACATGCCATAGTGAAGTACATTGACTACAAACTAGAGGCCGAATTGCGACCAGCATGGGTCAGCAGTGGAAGTGAGCGTGGGGCTTCATTGTGGCAGCCAGCATAGGAGTTCACTGTGGCAGTGGGCATAGGAGTTCACTGTGGCAGTGAGCATGGGGCTTCACTAAGGCAGCGAGCATAGGACTTCACTGTGGCAGCGAGCATAAGAGTTCACTGTGGCAGTGGGCATAGGGCTTCACTGTGGCAGTGGGCATAGGAGTTCACTGTGGCAGTGGGCATAGG
>JAQIXW010001590.1:0-18593 GCA_034700685.1 Willowsia buskii | reverse complement strand
TCGGCTTCTACATAAACATCACAATTTCTTCGGACATGAATTTTTAATAGCCAACTCTAATAATTACAAAAAATATTCTCATAGAATATTCCCGGAATATTTATGTGTGTAATGGTGTCAGAGATTCTTACAATGTATTTTTGAATAAAAAAATCATGAGTGAGTACTGGCTAAATGCTTTCCAACAAAGCTAGGTATGAGATCAAACGTTACCTTTTTTGTTATTTCACTTGCAAAACTGATTCTGACCTTGGACAGACAGTGCAACTGGGTAGATGGGGGCTTATGTCGTATTTATTCCCACAATATCGCGCGAATTAAATGCTGTCAGATTTTTTATTTTACGGGCTTCTAAAAGCTCAAGCGCCAGATACCGTTCACCTCATTTACTGAACAAACTTGAAAAAGTTCACCAAAAGAGAAGGTTTTGGGCTGACAGACTAGCGTGGAAAAAACATCTCATCTCTGTTACCATTCGCTCTTAGACAAAGAAATTATCTGCGGATGGCCAATTTCCCATATGAAGTACAAGTAAATATTTAACTAAAAAATCTCACTTCTTCAGATATTCTTCCACATGAAATAATAGATTTTTTAATGTTACTAGCCAGAGACCAAAAAACCCTCGAGGAATAAATTGTAAACTTCTTTGGATCACATACAATTTTAAAAAATCGTTTCTCTCCAGCATTCTTATCGTTTCCATTTTTCCACGAATTTGAATTTCAATCTGAAGACAAAGCTATCAAACTACAACGTTTAAAAATAAGAAACAATGAAATTGCTCAACTGACTATTGACTATGAGATTTTATTGTGTTTAGTTTGTAAAAAAAAATAGTGAAATTCATGAATACATTCAATTCAGAAAAATCTAGTGTGTAATTTGGTATTCACTATAACGTAACGTAAGGATTTAGAGAAAATTGTGGAATATACCTTGATCCTTGCTGTGGCCTATAGTTCTATCATTGTATATTTTAATACTGAATTCATTGTCTACTTTTCGACAGAGAGGCATTTATTAACTGAAGAGACTTACCGAGGCTGGTTTAAGAGTCCGCAATCTGTATAAAAAAGAAACAGTTCGAATCCATGCAGACTCTTGTGCAATTCCAGTTGCCAAGAAGTTTATATGTTGAATTCAGATGGATCTGGAACTAAAATGCTCTATTATGTTTAAGCTTTAGATTTTCGTTTTCCCATTTAAATGTATAATAAATTATTAATAATGCAAATGGCACTTACATTACTATTAACAGACCTACAGACTACCCAGATCTTTAAGTAGCAGGCTAGTGTTAGTATTATATTTTAGAATACGATAGCAAATTTAGAAATTGACAAATCGGATATCATGAAAACAAATTTTGTTGCTGTCTTTTACATGGACTTTTCCGACAAACAACATCTGGAAAGGTTCCTAAAAACCACTAGATTTGGATTTTTTGGTTAGCTGTTGATACTATTTTCCTTTCTATTACAAGAATTTCTAATCTGAATCAACATTTAAATTCGTGAAACTGGTTTCTTGGTGTAGTACAACGCCAAGCCTTATAAATCGTGGAAGTAGATGTATTATAATAAACAGGAATAAGAGCAGTAAAGTTTCTGAATGCAAAATTCGAAATGGAAATGGATCTATGAAAATCAATAGATAAATTTCTGGGATTGCGACATGTAATGGTCATCTAATGTTGAACATTGCAATGTTCAACATTAGATGATATACATAATGGCCTGTGTCATGAACAGGGTGCTTTTTGTAGTTTTATGTTGTAAAAGTAAATGTAAAGTATGTAATCCAGATCCAGCAAGTGGATTGTTTAAGCCAATGCAGTGTCGAAAGATTGCTGGTTGCAGTTGTTAAGGAAATCTATTATTGTTTAGAAATAACCAGTGCATTGTTTGTTGATTGTAAATGCACTTTTTGAGTTGTGCGTCGATGAGAAACGCGCAGTCGAAGTTTAGTTGTGTCTAAGATTTGGTCAAAGCTGTTCGTAGAAGTTGGTCTTTGTCTGTCAAGTTGAATTGTGTCGCTTTGCCCCAATTGTAATAAAGTCTTGTTTTGAGTTACTTTTGGTGTCTTCCTTAGTGCTTTTTGTCATTAGTCATTTTTGTATAGTCGTTCTGTCTGGATTGTTGACAAATCACTTACTACAAATTAAATTGTAGTAAGATTCAAACAGTTACGCGATAAACTTGAGGTTGAGCATAACAGCCTGGATGTTCAAAATTCTCACCCAATAAACCTTGACTAGATTATCCACTTTATCGTAGTTTTTGCTTTACGAAGCGAGAAATAAAAATTGCAAAAAAATTCACGAACTCATACCGTCTTTAAATCTTATGGTCAACTCAATATTAATTAAAATCTCAGAATACCATTAAGGCTGAAAATAGTTTTCGTGACAAGGATTGGGATGTCGCATAATTACCAAAAAAGTGTTCAGCTTCTCGAGAGTTAGCATCTTTCATATAGCAACTTAACCTGAAAAATTCTGTGGTGAAAAAAGTGGAAATGATTGTCTTTGCACTTGACATTGTAGCTGGAGCAATAGAAATATAGCTCGGGGATTTACAGAGAGTTTGCTTATAAAATAGTGCTTTTAAAGTTCATTATCTCTCATGATTAAAAATGTTCCCATTACAACATGTTTATCATTTAGAATTGGACTAGCTTTAAATCTATAATGTGTGAAGCCGGTAAAACAGTGAAAAACTAATACGGTATAATGAACTTGCTCAATAAATTATTGTCAATTATGGTCGAGACACTGTTCCATGCGGGTATTCCATAACCGTTTACTATAGCGAGAGAGAGAGAGAGAGATGAAGCACAAAGGAAGCACAGACGTTATTGTACATTGTGAGTGCACATATTGTATCAGTAAACATTTTACAGGTTATTTGCATAATCATCATACTTTTCCACTGAATTCTTTAAGACAACCGAGATACTAGTTGATTATTACGATTTCCAAGGCATCATGCATTTTGCAAGATTACTTGAGACATCTAAAATTCGCTGTGCTTTGCATTTGTATGTTGTTGAGTTAAGAATCTAAATCAACATATTGCAAAATGTTTCATTTGCATGCATTGTATTATTCAAAATAATTTGTTTGAAAAAAGAAACAGTACATATCGATGCAGCTTTCCATACAAATCATGTTGCCAAGAAGTTTTACGCATACATTTTTTCATTTAAATCATTAATAATACAAATGGCACTTACCTTAACATACCCACAGACTACTCCAGATCTTTATATATTAAATGACTAAATATTATCGAAATCGAGACATCAATAACTTTGTAATTTTGTAGGATATATAGAGAGATTTTGCGAACATATATAGTAGTACGATTAAAAGTGGAACCTTTCATTGTATAAGAATCGTTCTATCCCTACTTTTCTTATCGAAGAAGTTCTTGATGACTCGGTATCTGTTGGCTTATATTGACTGGTAAACGTTTAGAAAATATTTAGCTATACTGAACTTACTCAACAAATTTTTATCAATGAGATAGCATTCGGAGAGAAGATAAATTTGTTGACGACCGTGTTCCATGCTAGTTGTATTAAGAAAAAATGTTTGTTGAATCTCCAAATGCATTATAACGCAACATAAGGAATTAGGAAAAATAGTGGGAGTATTCCTTGATCCTTGCTATATGTGTCACGCAGTTCAATCGATTAATCTTTTAATACTTAGCACAATCTCGACTGTTTGAAAGTGGCGGATAATAACTAGAGGGAAGTACCAAGGCGTTTCCTGTCTGATTTAAGAGTGCTCACATATTGTTTCCATAACTTATCAGCAAACAATTTACTCCCTATTTCTAGAATCATCATTCTTTACTACGATGTTCTAGAAGACAACGAATTGACTAGCATAAACTACGTGTTCAGGTACCCTACTTTTTATATAATTGACAGTTAGGATAATTATAGTGATTTTAGTTCTTTATTTGGTATATATTCTTTGAAAAGGAACTGTCAAATGGTGATTTCTTATGGATTAGTACGATCTCAAGGCATCATGAATTTAGCAAGGTTATTTTTTTCAGTGTAATCGAGGCACAAATAATTCGTTGCTCTTTGCATTTGTAAAGTTGCCTAATTGAGAATCGAAATCAACATATTGGAAAATGGTTCATTCGAATGCACTGCTTTATCCACATATATCAATTGAAATATCCACATGAAAAAATAAACAGCACATAACCATGCAGCTTTGCATGCAAATACAGTTACCAAGAAACTTAAATTCAGATGGATCTGCAAACAAAATTCTCAATATTAAGTGCTAGCCATATATATTTATTCCCATTTAAATAATCAATAGTGTGAATGGAAGTTATCTCAACACACCTACGGACTACTAATTTAACTTTGTCTTAAGTTAACAAAATTTTTGTTCGTGTCCTTTACTTAAAATTGGTTTCTGTGGTTCACTTGGGACAATCAATCAATCTGTTTGGAATCTAGTGTTCAATTGTTGGAAAAAAGTTTCATTGGCACAACGCCGGTACTATTACATCGTAATATTAGTATAAGCGGAGATATTCGAAGTCAATTGAAGCTGATTCGGTTAAATAAAAATTGCAGGTTATTCTAAGGAAAGCAATTCATGCATTTCTAGTCATGCAACATGCTCTAATGTACCCCAATTAAGCATACAAAACATTTGCACAAACCTTTAGGATCCTTGCCTTAGCCGTTGAAACTTTTTTCTATTCTATTAAAGGAATATCTTCTTTTTTCAATAAAATGTTGAAGAAGTTTTTTTGGTATTGCACATCGCCGAAAGTAATAGATTACTCTATTAGAGGAACTCCTACAGCGTAGGTCAAAATCGCATATCCAAATAGTGACATCTTGGTATGCAACATACTCTTTCCATTCAGCCCCAAACGATTTGCACAAACCACAATGAGTTCTGCATAAACACTTTCATACGCAAATGTACATCACAAAAATAACTACAGTTTCTCTGAGATGTATTTATAATGCCCAACTCTAATATTTCTCGGAAAATATTTTTTAGCCCGTCTCTTATCCCAGTCTTTCTGGTGATGATGTAAGAAAAAATCTTTATGGATGAATAATAACTAAATAAACTACCTGTTTGTATTATATAAAAGTTATATAACCGATAGTAGACAATAGATTGAAAAGAGAATGTAATATCCAGAATATTCATATGTCCACAAGATGCCCAAAATTTTTGCAATGCTTTTTTCAAACAAAAAATCATAAGTGAGTAGAGTCGAATTGTTTTCCAACAAAGCAGTGAATGAAATAAAAGCGTTACCTTTGTTACTATTTCACTTTCAATATTGATTCTGACCTTGAGCTGACAGCATGACTGAATGGACGGTTGTATAAGTGGCAGTTCGACTAAAATGATATACGTTTTTGAAATGTACGGATAGGTTACGGTATTTGTTCAACATTTTTATAAATTTGTAAAATTTCTTAGGTTTCATGGGGCAATGCCAGAGAAGCAATTCCTTTCATAAAGTTGCAATTAAAAAAAGTCTACACAACTGTTTTAAAGTCAAACATACTCTTCATTGCATCAAAAATACAACGACCTTGTCTTTTTAGTAACTTTTGTGTTTGATTAGCATGTGTACATTCGCAATTAACTTAGCTCCGCATCAAAATGTGTATTCATAATTAATATGCTTTCTATTTGTTATTTTTTATTTAAAATGCTTGTTCCCTACAAGGACAAATTTATCACTAAAAATGTATCCACCTTAGTGTTGTATTACGTTAAAACTCATATTAGAAATGAACTATGGAACTAATGGAACTAAATCAAAAACAAACATCATCGTCTCATCATCAAGTTTAACACTGAGGGAGCCGAAGACTTTATATCTGTCCCATATTATAATATAACAAAACTTAATAAAAAAAATTGGGTATATTGAAATTCCTCAACAACATATTCTCAGAGAGATAGTATTCAGAGAGCAGCTAAATCTGTTGGCAGTTTTGTTTCATGCTGTTTCAATTTGCAATATATTTAGTGACGTTCCTAAAGCAATTCTTTTCAGAAAAACTTCTATAGAATCATAAAATTCATTCTAACACAACTTAAAACGAATTATAGAATTTCGTGAAGTTTACCTTTAACATTCCTTTTATGTGAAACAGTGTTATCGCTTAAGATTCTAATACTGAAAAAAAATTTTGAAGGAAGAACCAGAGAAAAAAACGCTTCCAGAGAGATTTAAGAGAGCACCTATTGTGTCCATGCCCAATCGGCACACAACTTGCTTCTATATGTAGAAACGTCATACTATATTCCATATATAAACTATATTTCATCAAACAACCAGGAGACTAGGGGCTATACTAGAAAATATCATTTTAACAATTTTGTATGAAAAAAGAAACAGAAAAAGAATGACGTGTTTATCCATGCAGATTTCGATGCAATTCAAGTTGCCAAGAAGCTTATAGGCTGAATTCAGACGGATTTGCGAGCAAAATGCTCAATATATAAATTTTAGCCATACGTATTCTCATTTAAATAATCAATGTTGCAAATGAAACTAAGATTAAGAAACCTACGGATTACGTTAATCTTTAAGTGTTATGCTCGTGTTAGTAGTAGACTGTAGAAAATTGTAGAAATTTATGCAATTAACAGATCTGATGCAATTTTTTATAAAGTTTTTGATGTTCGACACTTTCAATTGGTTTATAAAGTTCGTTTTCAACAATCAATGTCTGGAAAGGTTCCTAAATTAGTACCTTCAATACTTTAGAAATCAACATTTAAATTACTGAAGAGAGTATTCCTGTATATCATAACTCCTACCCTAGTTGATTGAAGGAGCAGAGAACTTAACAGAAACCATAGGACAGAAGTCCAAAGGAGTCGCGAGAGATTGGAAAATTTACAATAAAAATCGACGACTCTGCATGCACTTCCTGACATGCAACATGCTGTTGCGTTCCCCATTGATGCGTATTTGCAACAAACCACAATGCCTTCTACATAAACTCATTCCTATGCACAAAATCGAAAATCGTATATTTTCTGATATCTTATTCTAGTGCTGAGCTCCAATATAGCAGGAAAATATTTTCAAGATCTTTTTTCTCCAGTCTTTCTAGTAATGTCAGTAAAAGCCCTGTGGACTATAAAGTATGTTGGCATTATATTTAAGTTAGTATAATAGTTAGCGTGCAACAGATTAAATAGAGAATGTAATGTTCGGATAGTTCGGAATATTCATATGTGCATATTGATGTCGGAGATTTTTACTATGATTTGTCAAACAAAAAATTGAATGAACAGAGACGGATTGCTTCCTAACAAGGCAATGTATGAGATGAAAACGTAGCCTTTTTGGTTATTTCACTTGCAATACTGATTCTGACCTTGGACTGACAGCGCGACTGAATGGACAAGTGCTTAAGTGGCAAATCGGATGAAATGCACTACTTTTTTAGGAATTTACTCTACTTAATTCAAAAATAAGTTATGGCGTGGTGTGTAGAATTTACCATATCAAATCTAGTGTTTCTGGGGATTGTCGTGGTGACAATGAGAATCTCCTTATTTTTTCCAACAATATCGCAAGAATAAAATGTAAAATTTAAACAACGTTATTTTTTATTCCTCATTTTTGTAAGTTATAATTCCTTAGATAAATAAGCAGAAAAAATCACTTGCTGATCAAGTTTAGAAGATGGTGGTAGGACAACGTAGGGGACGGTTTATTTTTAGAAGTGGATATGCTCTTCTGGGACAGAAAACTCATTGTATTAGTTTTCTGGCATGCTGAGTTATCCCAGAGAAATAATTTTGCCCCTTGATATTGCCCCGTGACCCCTGACCTGAAGTATTTCGAAATCAGAAATCCCCCTGGTTGTCAGAAATATTTTAACTTTAATTTAGAATCCGATTTATCTAATTCAAACATGAAAATATGGCGTGCAATATAGAATTGAAAATACCAAACCTGCTATTTCTGGTGGTTGTCGCGTTAGCGCTAAAAAAGCTACTCCATTTATTGCTACAATGCCATCGCACGGGCAAAATGTTGTAAGGTTATAACATCGCCATTCTTTTTTTTCATTTTGCAATAAGTAATCTGATCTAATCACTCCTTCAGAAATTTATCAGATGACTAAAGATGATCTTCACACAGTTTCTAAGATTCATGGAAGTAAAAAGTACGTCGGAGGGGACGAGGAACCTTCTGAGGGGGATTGTGCTATTTTCGGGATGGTCGCACAAGCCGTATGAGGATTAACATGATCCTCATTTGAGAGACTTTTTCAAGGTATGTTTTTTCAGGCATATAGATACACTTGTAAACATGTATTCATTTTCTACCTGTATTAACTAGATTTAAAAGACATTTTTCAGGTGAGCTGAGCAACGTGAATAAGTATTGTCAGAGAATGAGGCAACTCAATTAGCCAGACTGGGAAGATACTTTGAATTGGTCATCAGGTCCCGGATTTCCCAGATTCTCTGATTTTATGTTTGATTAAAATTCTGACACAAAATAAAAATAAAGTCCTACAATCAGTGAAGGACGTAGAGTTGTGCTTACAAATTTGCACAAGTCATTTTTATTCATTAAGCATTGAAGACACATCGGTCAATTTAAATTTTATTCACTACTTGCAAATTCAAAGTTGCCCTGTACGAGTTTCTGTACTAAAATCAATATTATCTGTAAGTATGCATGATAAACAATCCAAATAACTACTGACCACAAAAGCAGCTCTCATTTGGTTTAGGTTAACCTTTTTTATAAAATGTGTGAAGTTTTGCAGGTTTCATGAGTGAAATACGAAAGGAAATTTTGTAAAATTGCAATGCAAAAAATGAATTTCATGCTTTTTTATCCCGAATATTGGGTATTGAATTATTTTAACGTCTTTAATGTATCAACCATTTACAATACAGGTTCTGGGGTCAAACAGGTTGTTGCATTCTAACGTTGTTGTTGCAATAAGCGAAATATAATATAAAATGTTGGGAATATTGATGAAAACCGTAAAAGTCATTAAAAGAAGAGAACTGTTCTATTTAAGATTGTTTCTTTTTAAAAATTGCATCTTCTCCATCTCAATCCATCCACGTATCGACACTGGCGTTTCAAGTCACTTCCAAGTAGCAGCATTTCATTCAGAATTAGGCACTTTTCCTCTTTGACCCATTCCCATTTGAAATACATCGAGTTTTGAATTTTTTTAAAAGTGGAAATTTATGTTTCCAACTATGCTTTTTCCGTTGAAAATACCAAAAATTACATTTTCGAATTCAAATTTTTCTCATTTACAGGCTACTGATGGGATAGCCCATTGATATTTAATGACCAAGGTGGTTACAGTAGTCTAGAAGCAGCAACTTATGATCCTGCTTGGTCACAGGTAAGCACTTCAAGATAACTCAATAATTGAAATAGGTTTTGTTCCTTGCTCGAATGCTCAACAGAGTCAATATGATTGGTATTTTGAATTCGTGGTTGATGACATTTATATCATCAAAGAACTCTCAACACAACAGTGTCAAAAGTAGGATGGTGTTGAGATCATAGCAAATGCAGAGCGTGATGAAAATCATTCGAGCATTATTTTTCATAGCACAACAACGTGATTTACAAATTGCATGTACATGTGGATTACTTTTACAAAATGATTTGAATCAAGACGAAGATGTTCGTAGCAATTTAAAAAAAAATGATATAATCAAGATCTCGAAAACCAAAAATGGAAAGCATTTTGTGGTACTTTGACGCAATCAAGTTATTATTACGTGATTTTTTTAATCTCTTACCAAAGAGATGCACTTAACACGAGTTATCCGTCATGGGTTTTGCCAAGCTACAGGAGAACATGGTTTACCAAAATGGAAAGAAACTTCACTTACGACTACTGCAAGCTTTCAACGATTTATGCGGCCTGTTTTTTTTATAAATCTAACATCTAAGTACTTGGATTTTTTCGGTTGTTTGGTTTCATTAATGACTACAAATGAAACTCTAATATGTATTCCGAATACCTCTATTATAAAGTAAATGACTGCTTAATTTTTCGTTTGTATCTCATTCTTTGAGGTCTTTTGGAGCTCAGCCTTTTATCAAAGAAATTAGGGATAATGATGGCGTTACAAACTTTTTCTGAATTTTTGACAACTTGGGACAATGGATGTATGAAAATTTGAACATTATGCGTATAAAGTATGCAGTACCATTAAAAATTCATTTTGTCTCATGATTCATGATATGAAAAAAAATCATGATCGTGCATGCACATCTGTGAAAGCAATATGCGAATATGGTTCTAGCTTCCTGTGGTACTTTGACTTATCAGTTGATATTAAATGAGTATATACAAAAATTGCTAACAAATAGTTATTATACGTTTGCTTGCTGCTGTATTTTATCTCTCTATTTACAACAATGATTTATCAACTGGTTCCGATTTTGAGTTTTGAAATAATATTTATCTCCTGCTGATCATGTTTTTCTTTCATATTCTTCAGTTTCGTTTTCAATGCAAACACCACATTCTCATAATTTTTCCCTGCGCAATCAAAAATATTCAAAACCCTCTCCGGCTATACACATTACTATGCTCATTTCAGAATTGATTGAAACCTCAGAATACCATTGATTTTGAAAATATTGTTGATGAAAAAATTGAGATAACCGCTAAAATAGCAAGACAAAGAAGTTTTCTGTGATTCAAATGGAGGTTTTTGCTGTCCTACACTTATGTAGCTAAAATAATTTCTGGAGTTCGTTAAATTGAACAATCGACATATGAAGAGCTTCTAAATAGGTAACTTGAACCGTTTTTTGTGGATGTTAATAATATTTTATTTTTTATTGCTGGAATATCGTTTTGAAATTGGTGTTTGACTTATTTAAATAGCACGACGCCGGTACTTATAGATTTCACTATGAGAAAATTTATTGAAACACAGGATTGAACAGGTAGCTGCTGCTTAATTAGATACCAAAATTTAAAAAATGCTTAATTTTAAAGTGAATTTACGTTAACCACTCATACACTTTTGGGCATGCTATACGATCCATCTTATATACGTTTCCAATAATGTATCTAAACATTTGCATAAACCAGAATGTTTTCTGCATAAACTCTTTCTTGAAACAAAATTATTAAAAAAGTTTCTTTGATACAGCACAACGCCAAAATATTAGATCATAGAGTTAGCAAAATTATACATACATCAGATTCAGCAACTTTCCAGAGTATAAAGTTAAGCAATAATCATGACGAGAAATGAGAGAAGAATTGTCGTAGAAGTTCAATGCAAAAAATTGTCCGGTTTCTTGCTATATTACACATATGAAGCTCTACTTGACTGAATGGACGGATGTTTAGGTGGCAGATCGACTGAAATATTTTGCTGTTTTCTTATTTCAGTTTGGTAGATTAATAATTAAAAATTATGGCGTAAGTACAGAATTGAACATATCAATCCTGGTATTTCTGGGTGCATTGGTGTTGACACTGAACAAACGTCTTACTTTATTCCTGCATTATCGTACGAATAAAGTGCTGTAAAATTACAACAAAGAGATCTTTTGTTTCATGGTTTTGAAATTCTTATCTAAATAGAGATCTTTGACACTGTTTTCAGTAGGTTTATATGTTCCAAAAGTATGTGCGCTAATGCAGTTAACTTTGCTCTGCATCAAAACATAGCTTTCCTAATTCATATATTTCCTATTTGTTGTTTTTCGTTTAAAATGCTTGTTCCGTACAAGGACGTATTTCTCACTGAAAACTTATCCATTTTAGTATTATATTAAGTTGAAACTCATATTAAAAATATTGTTTAAGCCATGTATATTAATATTAGACTCAAATATTGAAATTCGACAATCTAACATCCTTTATAAAGTAAAACAATGTAATTCAATTAAAGTACTATAAGGTGCCACTCTAGCTTTTCATTAAACATAAAGCAGTATGCAATAAAATATAACAACCTTTCACTTTCTTATTTTCTTTGATGAACACAAAAAATTTCTAAGCAGAGAAGTGTTCCATTTTTAATTGTTTCTTTTTTAGAATTGCAACTCAATCTCAATTTACCCCACATTTGCATGCAGGCGTCAACACTGGTTCTTCCTTTTAGAATTGTTTTCCCCCCGGTTGTGATAGAAAAAAGTAAGTTTTTAGATTAATTTTAATCAAAATTGACAAATTCAGTTTGTATTTCCTTCATTTATCTTTTTTTCTGTAAGGTACGTCTGGCATTCAATCAGATCCTAAAATCGAATGCGCTGCTTCTGAAGGGATATGTCTCTCTAAAATTTGCAGAAACCAGATCAAGTTTACAATTTATACAATTCATTCTTTACTCTTAAATAAATACATACAAACATTTTCATAATATTTATTTTTGCGCTTCTTAGAAACTGGAGTAGTGCATCCGAATCTTAATCTGATTATCTCACTATAGAAATGGATGACGCTACAAGTCGTGTCTACGCTATGGATAGAAAACATTCTCTAAAATGATTTGAATCAAGTTGAAGTTGTTAGTATCAATCACTAAAACAATGATGTGTTCAAGATCTCTAAAATTAAAGAAGGAAAACATTTAGTGGTACTTCGACACTGTCAACTTATTATTCCATTGCCTTAGGTACTTAAACTCTGGTAGAAAAATGGCTTGAGCAATACAATGTATTTATGTATCAATAAAATTGGAGGTTTACTTTGCTGCAAAAATTGAAACGGTCAGGGCAAAACATCAGTTTTTAAAATAGAAAGGATTTGTAATTATCAATAAGACTACCATGAGCTTAGAACGATTTATATGAGTTATTTTTAAAAGTCTGACTATTGAAGAAATCAGCCGTCAAATGCTGATTTCTCATGAATTGGAGAAATTTGCAAATATCTACATTGACGATTTGTGTTGCACGTGCTGATACTATCTTATTTTCTATTATTAGAGTATTTTATTAAAATTGACACTTGACTTACCTTTAAAAAAAGTTTTATTTTTATAGCACAACGCCAAAACGAATAGATTGTAACGTTCGATATGTTCATGAAATTCAAGGTGCAAAACTTGCAGTGCATTGGGTTCATAACTTTTAAATGAGAATGTATAATATAAAATTTGAAGTCTTGAATAAACAATAATAGTTGAAAAATATACTGCAAGCTGTGCCAAGTTTGCCTGTTGGTTTTGGAGCAGTGGCGTTAATTTGAGGTCTGTGAATCGTGAATGTCTTCACGGAGTACCGATTTACATTTCAATATTGATGCATTTAAACATGTAAAAAATGTCTACACTAATCTCTAAATTCAATTATTGCTGCGCTGCTTCAAAGCCAGATTTCTTCCAGAATATTTTTTTAATGAAAGAAATAAAACTGTGGAAAGCGGGGAATGCCTCTTGGGAAAAGACTGGTTTAGTGGATATGACGATGTCGTAATCGGTACATGTCCAGATTTTCTAAATCCGCTGGAGAAATTCTACGCAGACAAAACATCGAATGGTTATCGATTCTAAAATAACACTTTGTTAATCATCTCCGAATTAACATACTTTTCTTTCATATTCATGACTTTCTTTTTCATTGCAACCACCTCATTTTCATCGGTTTTTTCCCTACATAGCGACGCATAAAACTTCAAGAAAAACACATGAACTCATGCTGTCTTTGGATCTTGTTCTCATTTCAAATTTGATTAAAACCTAAGAATACCATGAGGTTAAAGATATTTTTCATGTCAAGAATTGGGATATCCCATAAACACCAATTGATGTTTACTTTATTCACCGAAAAAAACCAACACGCGTTATCGTGTTAATCGTTTCCAATCCAACAAAAAGATGTTTTCATCATCTCGAGTGCAAGCTCTCTTTCATATAGCCACTTAACCCGAAAAAGCCTGAGGGGAAAGTTAAGGTTTTTTTCTTTGAGATTTGAGATTGTACTTGAAGATATTGAAATGTTGCTCAGAGCTCTTTAAATTTAAAGGTACTAATGGGTGACTATATACTGCGCCGTTATTTGGTCATCAAATTTTGGTAGAATTAGTACTTAAATAACTAAAAGTTTGACCTGTCTTATGATGAAACACCCTTTCACTCCAGCATTATCATGTAGATAACTAGTAGTAGTCGATCTATCCCATGATTGAATCTACTAAACCGTGTAAAAAATCATAAAGTATACCGAACCTGCTCAACAAATTTTTTTAAAGGAGATTCAGGGACCGATTGAATTTTTTGACAGTCTTGTTCCATACTGGCGTAATATAAATTGTGGCATTTGTAAAAAAAAATTCATTGAGAAAAGTCTTTGGATATTTAGAAAGAATTTTAAAAATAGTACAATATATCTTGAACGTTGATATGATGTGGCCGTGACATACAGTTTTATCGATTAATATTTAAACACTGAAAGCAATTTCAAGTATTTGAGGTAGGTGTTAAATACAGTATAGATTTATTTACATTCTTCTCAAGGAAAATACAGGGGTCCTTCCAGTCTGATTTATGAGTGTAGATATCGTGTCCACAACTTATCAGCAAGCAAATGCTCCCCATACTCATCAAACTTTAGATGCTACTTTCCTTTCTATTCTATTTTCTGTCTTTCTAATTAAAAATCCCTCTTTGAAATCGGGAATTAAAATGATAAAGATATTATTATTGCTACAGTTTAGCGCCAAAAAAACAATATTCGAGTATAGCAATAATTCCAAACTTGAACATGTTAAAAGGTTTGAAAATGTTAACAACTATACTAATTAAAGTACTACGTGCTATTGCCATTGCCTTCCTTTGCAAGATGCTCTGACGTTCCCCATTTATCCCCCTAACAAACAACACAAACTGTTGCTATGCACATGAACAATACGGAAAGCCGTATGTTTTCTCTTAAATTGATAATGCCCAGCTCTAACAAGAATCTGGAACCTGCAGGAATCTATCTTGCAGGTTATTCTGGTGCTGTAAGATGTAAGAAATGAATGAATAATACCTAAACTATGTGGACATCATATAAGTTTGCATAACAGATAATGTATAATTCATATTAATGAAAACAGCAAAGCCTTTAAAAACAGAACTGTTCTAATTACAGTTGTTTCCGTTTTTAAATTGCATCTAAATATCTAAAAATATACCCGCAGTAACATGCAAGCGTCAACCCTGCTTCTTCTTGTTGGAGTTGTTTTCGTAGCGGTTCTTTCTTTCACGCAATTAAAACTTTCGAGCTAAATATGAAATAATTATTTATTTCGAGTTTTTGCCTACAAGCAGCCAAATATAAAATTGGTAACAAAAGTACACGAGCTCATACTGTCTTTACAAATTATGCTTATTTAAAATTTGATTGGTTGAATAAATTACACCTTAAAATGCCCTGAAGATTGAAAGCATATTTCATGACAGAAATAAATGCATGATTAGGGTGGCTGGATGAATATCCATAATCCAGTTTATCAGTGGAACTACTTTTTGAATGGTTTTCAGCGTCCCGAGTGCGAGCTTTCTTTTATATAGCCACTAAACATGAAACAGTGTGTGGTGAAAACAGTGAAAGTTGTTGTCTTTGTGCTTGAGATCGATCTAACACAGTGAAACACTTGGAATCCAGATACATCGACCGCTTGACAGGTTTGTTGAAAAAAATAAGGAAAATATGACAGCTTACCAACAGAAAAAGATTTCATATTCAAAGAGTGCAAAGAGGAGTTGAATCCGAATGAATATACAAGTGTTCAAGGATTCATATGAAATGAAAAGCCGGTAGTCTTCTCCAGCAATTTTGCTTGAGTGGACAGGCGTTAAAGTGACATATTTTCTGAAGTATTTTCAATTTTATTTCGAATCGAGTTTAACTAATTCAAAACCAAAACTATGGCGTGCAGTGTGGAATTGACGATATAAAACATGGTATTTCTGGGTGTGGTTGTGGTGGCACAAAAAGTACTTCTTTTTTTCTTCTTTTTTTATTCCTACAATATCGCATGGATAAAATTCTGTAAAATTAAAACAACGTCATTTTTTATTTTGCAATGTTTCTGAAGATTGCTTAATGAAGATACAAATCTCGCTTACAAGGTTGTTCAATAAACAAATTTAGAGAGAAGTATGACAGATCTCCAAAAGACAAAGTGTTGCTCCACACAGTCTGGCGAGGGAAAATCATTCCATCTCCATCCCCATTTGTTCTAAAATTGGTAACTTATCTGCGGATGGCCAAAGTTCCACATGAGGTATAAAATAAATATTTCTCTGAAAAACACCTGTCCTACAATAATGTAATGGATATTCGTCTTCACAAATTAGTGATTCATAATGTTCCTAGCCATAGACCAAAAACCCTCGAGGAGCAGAAGGAAAACTTTTAAACAAGTGATACTCGTATGTGTGAGGTAAAGATGTAACCAGAAATTAATTTTTATTCAAGTTGAAAACATTTAAATTTGAAATTATATAAAAGAAAATTCTCAGCCAATTTAAGCAAGAAGACTAATGCTGAGTAATTAGCTACGGCAAGAGCACATAGGGTTATGCTTGAAGAACATTTCTCCTGGTAAGTGTAGCAAAAAATGGGATATCAAATAACTATTACTAATTGTGATTTTGAACTTTTTAAAGGAGCCTTACACAGTACAAAGTTATAAAAAATAGTTCTGCTTTCACTTATGTCTTAAAACTCCAGCAGTTTTCATGTATGCTTTTCCACTCAAAAGAAGAAGTTGAAGGCTATTGGAATTGGATGCACACACTATATTATATTGAGAATCAGTTTGAAAATGAAATTTATGCAACGAGTATTAATATGTATTAGAACCGAATATTGAGTAATGAATTAATTTAACGTCTCTAAAATTTCAGCCTAAATCTATCTGTAACTGTTATGATACAGGTGCGTGTCTACCTTCTTCGTTAGAACTATTAAAATACTAAAACTAATAAACTCCTGTGAGTCAATTGATGAACACAATAAAATATATTTAAAACATAGAAGTGCTCTACTTATAATTTGCTTTATTTTTAAAAATTGCATCTCAATCTCAATTCATCCCCCCATTAACATGCCGGCCTCAACACTGCTTCTTCTTCTTCTGAAGTGTTTTTCGTGCCGATTCTTTCGGTAGCGGGTTAGTTTTCACACCTGCTTTACACCAAAATTACATAGGTACTCAGTTTATACTTGTTTTATTAATTTTTTATATTTCATTCGTGATCGGCAAGCATACAGTCTGATCTTGAAGTGGAATGGGCTCCTTCTAAGAGGAAAAAATCTATTTGGAATTTTCTGAAGCCAACCTAAGTTTAGAATCTTTATAAATGTTGTGAATGCTATAAATAAAAAAAACTATAGATATTTGTTTTAGTAATTTTCTTATTACATTCCTTAGAAACTGGAGTTCTACATCATAATTTTAAATACCTCACTCCTCAAACGGACGATGCTACTGGTCGTGTCTACGCTGTGGATAGCACACCTTCACAAAATGATTTGAATCAAGTTGAAGTTGGTAGTATCAATTATAAAAACAATGATGTAGTCAAGATCTCGAGAACCAAGGATGAAAAATATTTAGTATTTTGACGCTATTTTCTTATTCATTTTTTAAGTTTCGTATTTGTTTAAATTCAGATTTAGAAGAAACTATACTGTCGTTGTAATTAACGAATTAGAATCGAAATAATATAATAAATAATAATATATATAGTCATTTTGAATCTGTGGAAGAATACTTTTATGTCTACAAGGAACTCTCAACACATCAGTGTCTAAAGCGGGGAAGATGCTGAAATCAAGGCGGATGCAGAGTGTGGCGAATATAATTCAAGCTCACCATGGTACTTTGACTTATCAGTTGAAGTAAAATAAGTATTTACAACAATTGCTAACAAATGGTTATGGTACGTTTACTTGCTGCTGTATTTTATCTCTATATTTGCAACAATGATTTATCAACTGGTTCCGATTCTGATTTAAAAAAAGAATATTTATCTCCTACTTTACATGTTTTTCTTTTATATTTTTCAATTTCGTTTTCAATACAAACCCCACATTCTCATAATTTTTCCCTACACAACGACAAATAGAAGTTATAACAAAAATATACAAAACTCTAACTGTCCATACTCGCATTACTATGCTCAGAATACCATTAATTTTGAAAATATTGTTCATGAAAAGATTGAGATAACCGGTAAAATACCAAATTTAAGAAGTTTTCGGCGATTCAAATTGTTTTTTTGTTGTCCTACACTTGAAATTAATTTCTGAAGTTTGCTAAATTGGACAATCAACATCTGAAATGCTTCTGAATCGGTAAATACCTTGAAATGTTTCTTGTGGATGTTAATAATATTTTGTTGTCTATTGCTGGAATATTGTTCTGAAATTGCTATTTGACTAATTTAAATAGCACGACGCTGGTACTTATGGATATCAGTATGAGAAGATTATAATAAATTTAAGGTTGGATGGGGATTTGGATTCTACGACACATTGGTGAAAGACCGGATTGGTGAAAACCAGGTCCGAATTGGGGAAATCCATTTGGTCCGGATT
>JAQIXW010001589.1:0-18593 GCA_034700685.1 Willowsia buskii | reverse complement strand
CCCTCATTTGCGGGTCCCGAGAGGGGTGTCATTCGACTCCCCAGGTCAAGGGCTTTCTTTTCATATACAAGTCAGCGCCGTTGGCGCGGACCCGTATACTAAAGAACAGCCGGCATTCTTGATTGTTAATTAATGGTTATGTCAATTTGAATTTAATTATATAATTTAACAGCTGTAATTTGTGTTCTTCTTTTGAAGGTTCTGGAGTGCATCTTCAAATCTTTGGGCGTCTCCGACCTGAAAGCATGCAGAGAGGTGTGCAGGGCATGGCGTGAAGAAGCTACTATGGTAATGGCCCATTAACTCAAGTTGACATTCAAGGCGACAAGAGAGGAAGAGGAGTTGCCGACTTTCTGGAGCTTGTGGAAAGTGAGGCGAGCATCTTTTTGGAGTCACCGTTCGTGAACAAGTTTCGAATTTCGAACCTCACCTATGCTGAAAAGGACGAAGCATTCTGGGAATTATGTGGGTGGAGCTTCAAGTCACTTCATCTGTTCAATGCGTCGTTTCCAACAGACAACGAATTCGGACACGCCCTCTTCCAATGCTGTCCCAACTTGAAGGAACTCATTTTGCAAGATGTTTTCGTGAATCTCGAAGAAGACGACAGGGACCAGCCAGTGATTTGGATGCCACCTCGATTTCCACAAAATCGAAATCTCAAGTCTTTAACACTGGAGGATAACCTAATTACAGGACTCTCAGGGATTGAAATTTTGAGTCACTTTCCATGTCTTCAGGTGAGTCAAACGCTTCATTTTAATTGCAATTATCCGCCGTCATTCTTAGAGGGCATTTATATCGGCGACTTTGTAAAAGATAACGTTTCCGGTTTTGCAGGAACTTAAATCGGAGTGCATCTACGCCAACGGTAACTGGATATTAAAATCACTGGCTATTCTTCGGGAGCGCGACAACCAAGGATGGCCCCTGAAATGCGTTGGTGTTAATTTCACCCATTTGGAGGATCCACTTGCAATTCTACCAGTGCTCGTCGAGAGTAACCTTACCCTTGAGGAGTTCGAGGCTTATGGAATTGAAGGACCTGAACATGGAACTGTACTGAGAACCATTTTGGAAGCTCACGTCGACTCTCTCAAGAAACTCATGTTGGCGTCATGGGAAGAGATGGAGATGGATGTGGTAGCTTCGCTCAATAACATGAGGTTCGAGAAGCTAAAGTGTTTAGATTTGTATGGCGTGGATCTGTCATTTACAAATTTGCTCCGCAATCTTCCGAATTTGAAGAGCCTTAAGGTCTGCGAATCACGCGTTGTTCATCCTGAAGATGCTGAAGAAGATTGGGTACTCCCCAGCTGTACAAAATTGGATCTGGAGAATTTGGAAATCGGAGACTTGCGAAATTTGCTGAGGAAGCTTCCTAATTTGGAAAAGTTGAAGATGCGCCGGGGTGACAACGAGATGTTTGCAGTGATATGCGAGCTCTGTCCGAAGCTGACTTCTCTTTGTCTCTGGAAATGTGAGGTTGACGATTGTGGCATTTCCGGCATGGATTTCGAAGATGTGGTGAGGATCAATCAGGATGGAGCTAATGGATGGACTTGGTGGAGACCGATTACAGTGGCAAGACCGAACCTTTCCAGCTTGAAAAGTGAGTTGAAGTTTATTAGCCAAAAGTCGCAATTTAGTTATCACCCCTCATAAAACCACATTTAAATCTATTTTTGTTCCCCAGATTTGAAATGGTTCCGTTTATCGCTAAGGATACCAGAGGCAGAACATTCTCTCGGATTTTGTGCTGCGTTGTGTGGAGTTCAGCAGCTGCCAAATCTTCAGCATCTGTGCTTGGAACCCTTGGATGAATTCGCGGAGGTAAGGTTCATTACTTTCTTTTTTCGGGCTATTGGAATTAAATTATTTGGAAGTAGCTTGTTTTCTATAAAATGAAAACATTTTCTTTTTCAGCCAATTTGGAAGCGTCTGATGGACCAATACTCGTGGGTCGATGATGGATCAAAGAAAACTTGATTTTAATCCGAATTAACTTTGTGTTGTCAAGTGTATTTTTCCTGGTATTATGTTAAACAATGATTGATTGATTGTATATTATGTTGGAAGTGTTTTGACTGAATGGGTTTTGAACAGGGATGATCAATGAATTTGATTGCATTTGAATAAATTAGTATTTAATATTGATTAATTGGTCAAGTAGCATTGTTTTCATTGATTGGCAATTTAAGAGAAACGTAGTTGGGGATGGAGTTGCTTCAAATAAAACAAAACGTGTAAAAATCCGGTTATGCACCTTCTGTATGTCGAGTATTTCATATTTGCGTGTCTAAAAGCCAATAAAGTGTCATGAAGGTCCAATCATAAAAAAAAGTTTAATCAGTTTAAACTCTTACAACTTAAAAAAAAGTTCATAAGGAAAATGATCAGTGATTAAAATGCGTTTGAATGATACCACACATGCTCTACGCTGATTAGGCAAAAACTGTCCGTAATAACGGTTTCTAATGATTGCTGTTAATTATTTTTGGTATGAAATTCCTTTAGGACCTTTGCTTCGACCTAACTTACCATTAGGAACTATTGTTACATTTTCTTTAGTAAGGTATAATCACTAGACATAAAAGCACATTTATATCGTAAATATGAATGCATTATACAAAAAAATAGTGTGTGTTTTGCATATACTGTTAACTCTGAATAAATATCAAATCGTAACAAGGAAATGATTACGGACGAATAATTATTTTTTGATGATTTGTAATTTAACAAAACCATCTAAACCATTAAATAGGAATATGCTTTCAGGTCATTACTTACACGCTTTCCGGTTATACGAATGTCAGTCTAATTATCGGAAAAATAGGTGAGTATTTACAATCATTTTATTAATATTGTGATTATAAACATATATTCCGTGCAGATATAATTTTATCATATAGCCCATTGATTAAACCCAAGCGGGTGTCATTTTTTTTATGTTGCTTTTATATGATTTTCCACTGATTTTGTCGCATTGTAGATTACAAACTGTCTATAAATTTTTAATATTTGGGAGCAGAATTGAATTATGTAGTTCTCTTGACTGTCCATCCTATTCTCACAAAAGCATATCGAGTTAAATAATATATTTAGCCAACGAATCAAGCTCTCCATTAAAATCTATTGGTATATTGATTAAGCAAAGGTGTACGTAAGTGATTCTGTACAGCTTTTATATAATTAATCACTGCATTTGTGGCGTTGCAGATTACATAACATTTATAAATTTTTAATATTTGAGAGCAAACAGAGTTTATGCTTCTACATTGATAGCGTTTGTTATTCTAGCAAGACCATACATATTGAGTTGTAGATGAAATTAACCAAAAGACCAAGCCTTGCATTAAAATCTGAAGTGATAGAGAATTGAAACGCATAGTCACACGTTATAAGCCAAAAACACATTGAAAAGATCACGAAGGATTTGCAAAAAAAATTGCACGAAAAACAAGAAAACTTTTTTATTCACATGTCTGTTTTTTCTCAAACAGCAATGTAGCTTCAAACATAAGCACAATATAGCCAATAAAAATATTCAATATTGTGTTAAAATAAGGAGAAGAACAAACAGAATGCATGGGAAAGATAATGACAATTTTGTGTTATGATTGCATCTACTAATTATGCATACTGATATTTTGTATAAATTCTAACTCGTAATAACACGATTATAATGAAGTATAGACCTTGCAATAAAATTTTGCAACGATTAACTTTATAATAACTAAAAAAACATAGCCCTACAATCCAGTATAACGAGAAAATATATAATGCAATGTATTTGCACAGAAAGGTTACAAATTTAAATATACAACGCTTTGTACTTATAATATGATACGGACTTAAATTTATGGGTTTGTAATGCTACTTATCATATTTTCCCATCTATTTTATTGATGCGATCTTATTTTTTCTTAGTAATTAGCTTAATAGCGACTTAAAATTTCCCCTTTAAATCGAAATTCAATTAGCGTATAAAACACAGAATACTTACTAATGTTTGTGCCAATGAAACTTATTAATTAAATGGTTTATGGGTAAGTGGCCGTTAAATTCTTCTGTCTATAGTACGCTTCAACCAAAACTACAGAAGTTTCGCCCACTCAAATATTTTTGATGGACATAGTTTGAAAGACCCATAAATTATCTATCATTTTCGAAGAAGACCATCTAGGTGTTTTATTAGGGGTTTTATCAAATTTTCTCCACGTGTTTTCGCAAGATAAACGTTTTCAAAGTTTTTCAGCTAATTCATTTATTTTATCAATTTACGATCTTAAAAGGTCTTAGCCCAGAACATTCAATAAATTCACCAAAGTATGGAGGAAATATTTTGGATATTGTATTACTCTGCTTGGTTAGTTATCTTAACATACATAATATTTAGGAAACAGAAATATTTTCTAAAATGATGGTTAATACATTTCCTTTTGGTATCTCAAGTACCATAATTTTCAAACTATGTATACAGTTCGTCTGTGTAAGATCTCAAACTACTAGCTACTATTCAAACCTAGATACAATTCCAAAAACAGTTCATTCACGAGTATCTGAGAACTTACCCCAAATTTTGAATTCTTTTGAAGGCTGCATCCAAAGATTGATTAATTTCATCGGGCATGATTTTAATGGTCAGTTACTCAAACAACCAATTTTACTTCTGCGATATTACCATATCCGCCGATTACCATGGTGGATTCTCACTCCATTTGAGATTGACGAACGAAATAAAACCGCAATTAGAGAGTATACACGTCAGTCATTTTCCATTAACACTTTGTACCACACTGTTAGAAATAATTTCGTGATTGCCTCAAAAGGACTGAATTGCGAAGCCAAAATTTACTTGTACCCACCATCCAAGTCACAAGCACCTGGCATCTATTGGACTGACCAGTATGGTACATACATCAAAGATCCACTCCTATTGGACTTCGTAACTCGAAACGACCGTCACGATTGGAAACAGCAATGGCTTTCGACAACATCCAAATTTTACTTGCTGGTATATCGCAAAACTCCATCTAATGCTCATATTCCTCTTCTATGGAGAGCGTCATCAAAAATCAAACCTGGATATCCCGAACTTTCTCCGCTTTTGTTGATTTGGGAAATAATTAAGGACAGCTTTTTCGTTGTGTGCGATTACTGCGACAAGTGCAATCCTTATAAGAATATCAAAGTTGCCAGCATTCCTACTAGAAAATTTGAATTGAATCATATTTTCAGTAAGAGACATGGCGAGCCTCCATTTTTGTCTGGCTTTGTCCCGGGATTGTATTCTCCCTTTCCTTTGAATACGGGGTACTTTAGAAGGAAGAAAAATATATTGACTGAAGCCAGCAGGCACGGGGTAGCAAACATCGAGCAGTTATGGCACTCTGTGGATTTTCACATATTTTCGTTGCTGCTTTCAGAAAATTCCACTATAGAAATTAGCAGTTATTTCAACAACAAGCAGTTAGGCAATCCCAGATCCTTTGCAGTGCAGGGTTGTCAAGGTGATGGAAACGTTGTGTATGACGCTGCCTCAAGGCCAGGTTTCAGCAGAGCTACAAATCCAAACTTTGCAAAATTTCCGGAATTGAGTTTAGCCACCAAAATATCTCAGATGAGATTTGTGAGTTGTCATCGTGAGAAAATCGGATGGATTCATAATCTCGGAGAGTTAGCGTTTGCACTGGATATTCCCACATGGGTGGTTTTAGCATGTTTTGTTAGCTTCTTATCTATAAGTATTTATTACGTCGGTAAAAATAGGTTACACACACTTAAATCATCATATGAATTTGAATTATTTAACGTAAGTTTCCAATTATATGGATCATTGTTAGATCAGGGAACTAGTTTGTTTCACCTGAAGTTCGTGAGACAATGCAATGTCCTTTGGTGGATGTTGGTTTTCGTGCCTCCAATGTTTTCGGTGCTAAGCAACGAATACAAAGGTGACAATATCACCAAACTGAGTGTTGCCCCAGCACTGGTTCCATTTGACACATTTGATTCACTCGTTCAAAACAAATTTGACATTTACGTTCTTCCGTCGCTTTTAGCTAGAAGAAGGATTGCTGATCTACCCAAAAGTGCAATAAATGGAAGCGATTTTCAGCCGAGAAATAATCACGAGGCGTTTCCTGTCGTTTCCCAATTATGGGTCGATATTAATCTTAAAGAATTTACTTTGAAAGATCTTAAGCAAATAGTACTTTATGACCCTTCCAAGGTTGCATATTTTTTAAACAACTCTAAATTATTCCCTTCATGGCCATCTGTAGAATTTGGTAAAAGTCCAGAGTATTACCTTAAATTTTTAGTGTATCCACATCTGAAAAAATGTGTCCGTTCAGCAGTCATACTTTATGACATTGAAGCTGCTAATGTTCACGCGCATTTAATTAGCACGGGAGCACCAGCATTCCTCGGGAAAGATATAATTTATGAAAATTACAAAGGCTATCGCTTGCAAGGACATTTTACGCAAAATTTGATTAATCGAATGAAACATTTAGGACAAACTGGTATTGTGGAATGGTGGAGAGCGTATTTGAATAATATAGTTGTTCGGAAAGCGTATTCAAGAGAACTACAATATGAACGCAGGAAAAATGGTAGTGTGCAAGCTGAAGCACGACAGGATGATTATATGATAATTGTTGGAATTATTCCCTGTGTAGGGTTGTTGCTGTCACTTTTGGTATTTCTCGTTTGTGAGAATGGATTGAATTTGCGTTTGACATGTAGAAAAGGATCTACTGGACCCACAAAAGTATGTCAATTTGTGACGTAAAAAGGTAAAACGCGCAACAAATTCTGATTTGATTGTTACAATTTTTATTTTAAAATTGCTGCCGATGAAAATTTGTATAACCCTCGATTGACATATAATGGTAAAAGAATCCGGGAAGGGCTTTTAATACTAACAATGTTTAGGATAGGGTATACATCATATAGCAAAATGATTTGTTGTCTACCTGCATTAATAATTTTATGTAAATATAGTGATATGTTAACACCCAAATAAAGATTAACAAAACATACAAAGTATTAAACTGACGTTTCAGCTATATTATTGCCAGCTCATCTAAATTCACCATTCATGCATGATTTTTAATTTCAGAAAACACAAGTGAACAGATTAACAGAAATTAACTTTTAATGCTTTTATTTGCAGGTTCTCCGGTCATATAAAAATCAACCTAATTGACAGAACAGAAGATATTTGCATACTATTAAAATTGTGAATATGACCATATATGCTCTGCAGATTCAATTTCATTCTTTAGTACAAACCTGACCTTGTACTGTAGATGTTTCCCAATGCTAGCCATTATGAAAGATATCATATAGCCTATGTAATATACCTAACCGGGTGTTAATATTGCTTTATAGCTTTTGTGCAATTTATTACCCGTTTTTGGGGCATCGCATAAAAAAATTCAATATTTGATAGGAAAAGAAGTTCATATCGTTCTCATGACAGTTCTTGTTATTATCATTAAGAAATTATGTAATAATTTATTAGAGAAAATAAGAGAAAAAAATCGGATAAAACGAAGAAAAATATTTTGCAATGTAACTACATATTAACGTAAACAATTTAAGTATAGACCATTTTTTAGTCATTAATATGATGCAGACTTGAATTAATGGGTTTTTAATACTACGTATCATATTTTCTTTTCTATCGTCAGGTTCAATCTTATTTTTCATTAGTATTTAATTAGTTTAATAATTATCTTAGTACTCTGCTCAAACCGAAATCATACATATAAAAAATATTTACTAATCCTTGAGTCAATGAAACTTTTAAATTGTTTATGGATAAGTGGCTGTACGCTTTAATCACAACTGCGGAATTTCAGGACATTTAATACATACCAGTTAAAATCCCTTGGCGTTAGCTCCTATGTATTTAAGGGGCATAGTTTGGAAAACCCACAGATTATCTATAAATTTAAGAGAAAATTGAAGACCAGTAAGATGCTTTATTACCAGTTTTAACATGTTTTCTCCACGCTTTTTTAAATATTAACGTTTCCAAACTTCTTTTTACCAATTTCCTAATTAAATATTTTCTACAAAAACCGTTTTGTAAAAATTGCTTTAAATTATACATCAAACCGTCCAATTACAGAAGCTAAAACTTCTTGCATTAAATTGGTAGACCTTAGCACGTATGGTGGGTAATTATGTTTATCAAATTAGTCCCATCCTGTTCAAAAATGTAATTTATTCAATTTATCAATTTATGATCTAGCCATAAACTAATACATATGCACAGTTTATAATAATTGGTAGTTTTTGCTAAATTCCATCAAAACATATCCAATTGTAGTTCACATATTATATTAAGAAAGCGTTGTTTTGAGCAGAACAAAATTCATACTATGCAAAGAAATACTAAAAAATATTTAAAGTTAGTGAGTTATTTGCGTCGTGAGTAATAACTGAAAATACTTAGATATCAAAACCTTAATTCTAAAAATGATTTTAAACGTGTTTAAATTTACAAGGAAGCATGGAGTTTTCATCAAAGCTTTTATGTTGTTCATTTCTATTGCATCTCAAGCAACAATAGAAGCAATACCAACTGAAGTTTACATACGAACATCAGAGAAATTGCCCCAAATTCTAAATTCCTTTTCTGGCTGCGTCCTTTCACTGATTGATTTCATCGGACATGATCTTAACGGCGATGTACTCAACGAACCAACTCTACTTTTGAGGTATTACTATGACTCACGGTTACCCTGGTGGATTCTCATCCCATTCGAGATTGACAAGAGGAATGAAAGCACGCTCGTAGAGTTTATCCGAGGCCCGTTTTCTAAAAACACTACAAAACTAGCAGAAACCATTTTAAAATTTCAACAAAAAACTTGAATTGCGAAGCCAAGATTCATCTACGCCCACCCCCGAAATCGCAAGCACCTGACATGTTTGTTTGTTTTGTTTGTTTTCAACACCAGCACCCCGTCCTGGGCTATTACGCTGGCTGAGTTAATTATTTTAGCTTTTATTTACTTCCAAACAAGGATTATTTAATATTGCAGCCGGTAGGAATAGAACCCACGAACTAGGCAGCATCAGCGGTATCATGAACCACTGTGCTATGCCGGAGCTGCTTGGATGTACATGTGGATTGGACATGTATTGGAACGACAATCAAGGCAAATATATAAAAGATCCACTTATATTGCACTTTGTCAAACAATTTGACAATCACAAATGGAAAAGGTATTCGGTTACTGCAACCCCCAAATATTACCTGCTTGTTTACAACTTATCAAAGTACAAACCCAACTTGATATATTTCTGGGAAGCATCGGCCAGAATTAAACCTGATTTCCCGCAATTGCCTCCGAATTTGATGATTTGGGAGACATCAGAAAATCGCTTTTTCATAGTTTGCGATTATTGTGACAAATGTATTCCCTATCTTCACATCGAAGCTTCGAAAATACCAACGTCAAAGTCTCAACTACTTCGAGTTTTAAGATTGAGACATGGGAATCCACCATTCTTTCAGAGTTTGGTTAGAGGCAACTACAATCCCGTTTTTTACAGACGCAGCATTATCGATGGATGATAAACAGTCTCAACGAAATTCATTCAGGCGAACCTTAAAACTTCGCAGCGTATTGTGAACTTTCACATTATTTCGCTGCTGATACCAGAAAACTCCTCATTAGAAATCCCAAGTGTTTTTACACACCAAATATACAAATGGAGAACTTTTATATCGAATGAATGTCCAGGCTGGGGAATCGTTCGGTACAATGGTGCCTCTCGTCCAGGTTTTCTGAGGCATACAAATCCCGACTTGCAGAAGTTTCCCGATATAAGTTTAGCCACGGCTAAAAATCGTTTAATGTTCGTAAGTTGTCACCGCGAAGAAATTGGGTGGATTCTTAATCTTCGATATTTAGTGTTGACACTAGACATTTACACGTGGGTCGTGTTGTTAGTCATTATCTTTGTGTTAACTGTGGGTTTCTTGCTCACAAGTAAACTAGAACTGACAATTTTTGCAAACAACCCTTTCCCATCCAAAAGTAATAGAAAGTTTAAACTTTCCAATGTTGGTCTGCAAATTTATGCCGTGATGTTAGATCAAAGCGTGAATATTTGGCAGAGTGACATTGTACGACGAAACAATGTGCTTTGGTGCGCTTTGTTCACCGTGCCTCTTATGTTTGGCGTGCTAAGCAACGAATACAAAGGCGACACAATTACCAAGCTGACTGTAGCTCCAGCGTTGGTCCAGTTTGACACATTTGACTCACTTGTTCAAAACAAATTTGAAATTTACGTTCTACCCCTCCTTCTTAATAAGGCAGATAGGCATGCAATTCCCAAAAGTGCCTTGCGTAGTCGCGACTTTAAGCAGAATAATAATCATGAAGCGTTTCCTGTAGTTTCTCATCTTTGGTTTGATATTAACCTTAAGCATATGAGTTGGTTAGGTCTAAAGCAGATGATGATAGTGGAGTCTTCAAAAGTTGCACAGTATCTTAATAATTCAAAAATATTTCCATCCTGGCTACCTGAACAACTTGATAAAAAATTTAAGTTGCAAATGGTCAACCAGCACATAAAGAAATGTTTTCGTTCTGCCACAATTCTCCATGAAAATGAGGCACTTGAAGTGCATACACATTTTGCAGAAGCTGGAGCACCCGTGTTTCTTGGCAAAGATATAATCTACGCAAACTATAAGGGGTACCACTTAATGGGTCATATGCCTGAAAGTTTAATCTTTCGAATTAAAAACTTGGGGCAATCTGGAATTGTAGAATGGTGGAGGAGCTACTTGGATGCTTTAACTTTACGAAAGGTTCATACAAACAGGGAAACTAGTAGCAAGAGTGAACCATTTTCGAGGCCACCAATGAGTCACATGATGATTATTGGGTTGATCCATTTCATTGGGCTAGCCCTGTCTACACTAGTTTTTGTTTTATGGGAGAGTGGGCGTAATTCTTGTTTCGATTGTAGGAACTGGACAGCTGTATTTTGTCGGATTATGGAGCACGCAAAAAATTTACATAAAGGAATTACGTAGTTTTGGCTCCTACCATTAGATTCCTGGAAATATTTAATATATAATAAAATATATGATATATACAATGTAGATATATTTAGTACATGAAAATACAGATTTTATGCTTTAAACGTGTTTCGCAGTGTGTAACAATCTTACTCATACATGGAAGATATGAATTATCGTTACTATAAGCTGGTTTGTGTTTTAAGAAATATAATGAATTGAATATGACTGTACACAATAGACGTAATATTTGAATTTGGAAGTAAAGATGTTGTTTCTTTAAATATTTGACTGCAATTTCTTCTTAATCATCTTTTTAAAACGCAGAGAATCTCGTAATCAAAACCGTGGATTGTAGTTAATACTTAAGTAAATGCAAAAAACTGTTTATTAAGATCAAATGCGATATGCTGCAAAACCAAAGGCTATCATATCCAAGTCAAGAATCTTGCAAGGTCATATGATATTTTTTTTTAAATTGTCGCTGTAAGCCTCGAGATGTACTTTTTGTAATTATCCATAGAAATGAATTAAATTTTGTATCAAAATTGGTTAGTAGCGATTTAAAGTTCCAATCAGTAAAAAGTTTATGGATTTAACCCAATTTATTAGATTTTAAAGACAAGTGCTTGCTTGATTGTTTAATGTGCAACCCTGTCCTTACTGCTGATTTTGTATATCATTCTAAATTGTTGTTACACGTCATTAAAACCATTCCATGAAGCAAGCTTTCTAACCTTAAAATACGTAGTTTTAAGCAAGCAGTTTTTACAATACTTTTTACAAACATTACTAGATAAAATCTCGAATAAATCTTTTTAGTAACTACCAATTACCGAACCACGAATATTAGCATAATTTGGTTTGAAACGCTAAGTATTAGTCGATATTTTTAGTGTTTGATGCTTTCAATTGCTAATTCAAATAATTCAGTAATAAATACCGCCCCGGGGTATAACTTTCAAACAATTTATGATAAATGTTAGCATTTAGAATTCACATATTAAAGACATTTACTGTATATCTGCAGCATTTATCTAAAAATAGTTCCTGCCAACCGCATATTAATTGTTTTTATGCTTTCAAAATGCTGTTGAATGTGATGCTACTAACTGGAAATTGTTAATTTAAAATGACTCATCCAAATCAATTTTTTATTAAAAACTGTAGTAAACATGTTGCAGATTTTTAAATCGCATAACTTTCTTATTCAGAACTATATTATTAATTGTATTGACAATCGACTAAACAAGCTATCAATCATCATCAGAAATATTTCTAAATTCTACTTATTTAACAATAACCCAATGTTTATCCCTATTTCTGAATTCCTTTGAGAGATGTCTAACCAGACTAATTAACTTGTTTGGATGAAGTTTTAAAGGTGCTTTCTCCACGAAACGATTTTACTTCTAAGATATTATCATAACTCAAGATTACCCTAATTGATTTTGACTCAATTCGAGATTGACGAAAGAAATAAAACCGCATACAGAGACTTTGCCCGGTTTCCGCTTCTTGTAAACGTTTTTTTACCGGACAGCCAGAAATAATTTTATTATTGCTGCAAAAAGTCTTAACTGTGAAACTTAAATGCACTTACATCCACCATCAAAATTAGCATTCCCCGGGATATATTTTTGGTGACGAGTATGTAAAATATGTATATGAAAGATCCGATATTACTGGACTATGCCCTTCAACAGGATATTCACGAAAAGAAAAACAATGTTTCCAGCAACTTAACAGTTTTACCTGTTGATGTACATTAAAACTCCAGCTTCCTTTTGATTGGGCGGATTCTGATTTACCTCAGCTTTCGCCGGCTTTGTTGATTTGGGAGACACTTAAAGATCGCTTGTTTATTACTGTGATAAATGCAAGCCATACGTCAACACTCTGATTTCCACCATTCCCTCAAGCAAATCAGAATTGCAGCAAATTACAAATTTAAAACATGAGGATCTATGTAATTTTCTGGTTTTGTTCCACGTACCTACACTCCTTCTTGGTTGAATATGCGTTATTTTCGTTGAATACGACACGTGTTTAGACAAGTCAGTAGATTTGGGTTAAAAGAATTCTGAACCTTAGAGCGTGCAATGGATTTTCACATAATTATATTCTTGCTTTCAGATTATAGCATAGATATTACAATTTTTCTAAGCAGTTACTAACCCCTAGGGCATTTTTGGTGAATGGTTGCCTAAGAGATGGAAATGTTCTGTATGATGCTGCCTAAAAACCTGTTTACAGTAGATCTACAAATCCAAATTTTTTAAAGTTTGCTGGTGGATAATAATTTTCGGGTCCAATGTTTTCTATTCTGACTCTGAGCAATGAATATAAGGGAGACACCATGACCAAATTGACTGTAGCTCCAGCTCTGGATCCGTTTGATTCGCTTGATTCACTCGTTCGGATCGTAGTTTAAGGTGTAGATGTCGACGGTTACTTCAATCTTCCTAGCATAAGCATCTATAGTCATATCCAGCTATATATTAACATTATCATTAGCTTCAAAAACGGTTTTACTTGATAGGAATTCAGAATTATTAATTTTCCTAAAGTAAGCATATTATCATTTAGTATCGCAACTTTCGTCCAAACCAAACCTCAAGAGACAGTCTTTGTGTTTACGATGTTGATCCTCATAGTTGATTGTTTTAAAGCTATTATCGTACTTCTCGAAGGAATGTCAAAAGTTTATCTTAAAACAGCTAGCTTAATTCAGAGGGTGAAAGAATGAGTCATTATGTGAGCTGGAGCGATTGGATTTGGGAAATGAAGTTTTATAAGTCATGTGCTACTTTAAAGATTAAGATTTGCTCGACCAACGTTGAAGACAAATAAACTCAGTTTTTACTAAACTTATTACACAGTTTTGCATGAACTCTAGTGTAAATATATTGCTTCTTGGTTAAAGGAAGTATGTAAAAACATTAATTACGAGCATAAAATGTTGTTGTTTACGGGTTAAATTGTTATAACTACATGAAATAAAAAATGTTTGACGAAAAGATTTTGAGCTTCGAACAAATAAAATAATTACACATTAGGTAAATAACAGCTTTTCTAAGATTTTTTAAGCTTATTAAAACCGTCTTCTACATAATATCTGACAAAAAATTAATTTAGTATAAAAACAAAGGCTTATATCGTTGCTTCCTATTATTTAAAGCGTACACAGAAAAAACTGGATTACACTTTAATTTAACTTTGAATTGATTTTGTTGGAAGATAACTTATTTTCCTGCTTTAGAAAACAAATTTGTTGACGACATATAATGAAACGTGCTAAGACAATTGGTTTACCATCTAATTATTAATAGTTTTCGAAGCGAAGTAAATTATTGACCCAGTGCTCATCGAAATACCCGGGCGACCGAGTCGACTATACTACTGTAGCAGTTTAATTTTTTACCCAAATTTTGTTACCACTGTGAAACCTATATTTTCTCTGTGGTTATTATAACATTTATTTATCTATTAAAATTAAGACCTGCAACCTAGTTCTGAGACCTGCAACATCCGAATAAAAAACATTTTGAAACGATTTTTTTAGCCATTCCAAATTAAAAAACCGATTCTCAGATTTTCAAGAGGCAAGCGTAGAATCTTACTGTTAACAAAAAATAAGAAGGCAGCCTTAACTACCAAACTGGTAAAATTAGTAGCAAAGTGTGCTGTTAAAAATAGAAATTCCTAAGATTCTATCCTACTCTCTAAAGCGTTATTTATTGGAATACAGCATACAAAACTTCAAATACTTCATTTCTGGGGTTCTTGGTATTCGCGATATTTGAACAAGTGTCCTTATTTACTCAACGTGTGATATGTAGAAGTAATGTGACTTGATGGACATTATTTTTGTGTCGCTAATGTTTTCTGTGCTAAGCAACAGCAACAAGTGACATAATCAAAAATCAGACAGTAGCTCCTCCATTAGTATTTTCGACACGTTTGACTTAGTACACGAACATCATCTACAACCGTAAGATGTCAGTCTTTCTGTTTTTGAGGATCTAATATTCCCGAGATAATTCTGATGGAAATTATTGAAGCCGAATTACTATGGTAGCATAATAGCTAGAAAACATGGTGAAAACATTGATTTTCAATATTTTGCTAAAATTATAAGCAACTAGAGTGAAAAGTAGCTATAGCTTTTATGGTTCGATATCAATCTTAAAGAATTCACACTTAAGGATCTTGAGCAGATGCTTACAACCGAGACTGCGAAGGTGGCATATTTTCTGAATAACTCAAAATTATTTCCGTCAAGGCCTTCTGTGGAATTTGGTAGAGGGTTTGAGTATTTTCTGAAATTGTTGGTGTATTCACATCTGAAAAAATGTGTTCGTTCAGCAGCGATACTTTTTGACATTGAAGCTGTTAATGTTCACGCGCATTTAATTAGCACGGGAGCACCAGCATTTCTCGGGAAAGATGTTATTTATGAAAATTACAAGGGTTATCGCCTGCAAGGACATTTTACGCAAAATTTGATTAATCGAATAAAAAATTTAGAACAAACTGGTATTGTGGAATGGTGGAGGGCGTATTTGAATAATTTGGTGGTTCGAAAAGCGTATTCAAGAGAACTACAAAGAAAAGGCAGTAAAATTGGTAGTGAGCAAGCTAAAGCACAACAAGATGATTATATGATTATTGTTGGAATTATTCCCTGTGTAGGGTTGTTGCTTTCACTTTTAGTATTTCTCGTTTATGAGAAAGGATATAACATGCGTTTTACCTGTAAGAATTGATCTATTGCCTTTTGTGGTTTTGGTGATCCAAAAAGAGATTCTGAGACAGATAAATCCACAAAAGTATATCAATTTGTGACGTAAGGAACGAAAAATACTCAGAAGATATGGTTGCTACAGATTGTCTCAATTTTAAAATTACTGTAATGTAAAATTTGTAAATCCTTAATTCACATTTAATGGTAAAAGAATCGGGGAAACGCTTCTAATATTAACAATATTTATGATATGGTATGCACCATGTAGCGAAATAATGTGATGTTTACCTACAAGACATTTCATTAAGCGTCAAGTAATGTATTTTATGTTTAAATATATTTATTGCTTTAAAGCCAACAATTTCGAACAATAATAATTTTATATAAATCAAATAATTTGCAAAGACCCAAATAAAGATATTTACAAAACAATAATCGCTAAAGCAGACGTATTAGCAATCTCTAAAGCTCAATCTCAATTTAAATCTTAGCAATCTCAGCTAAATGTACAATTCATGCAAATATGACTTGCGCATAAACCCAAGTAAAGTATAATTTCAACCTTTCGTCTCTTCACATATTTTATCCTACGTTCAAGATCATAAGATCATGTCGGAACGTTGTCGTCGAAAGAGATCAAAGAGAAAGTTAGAAAATGAGCATTAAATAAATAAACAACAAGAATAAATACAAATATACAAACAAACCATAAATTGGACGATGACTTAGAGAGGGAGAAAGTAAAACGGTATGGACTTCCTTTCGCTTTCACTTCGTCCCCATACATTAATGTTTATGTCATTCTTGACGCGGCCTAGACCATTCAGAACGAGCCTGTACCTAATAATATTGAGGATTTTTGATATTTTTGGGTGGACATGAAAATCTGGAGAAATTTATTACCCTTTTGTTATTTTTTAACTTTTGAAAGTACATTTGTCTGTAAATGTTTTGGTAGATTTTCTGTGCAATTATGATGCCGCCTCTTTGCACCGATAAAGTAAATTAGTTGGAAACGTAGAGAAAAAATTGTTCTTTATGCTAAAATGATCATTATTATTTTGCCCCTTAAAAATTACAGTTTCAATTAAATATTCTTTCAAAGGTGAATATTATTCATTTAATAACTGACTTTTGCTGCGTTCTTTGGTAGCATTTTTGTCAAATTAAGAATTAAATGGCAGCCCTTTGCTAAAAATTACAAACATTTTAATGACGTAAATCGATAACATAAAATCGAGCAAGACGAGCTAAAAAAATTTGCAACGTAACTACCTAACAGTAGAATAACGAATTTAAGTATATACTACGTACTACGTATCATATTCTCTATTCTATTTTCTAGATACAATCATATTTTTTCTTAGTATTTAATTAGTTTAATAACTGCGTAAGTACTCTCCTTGAATCGAAACGCTATTGTGTATTATACATTAAATACTAACTAATGAATGTGCCAATCAAATTTATCGCATTTTCGTATCTATTTTCTTGATGCAATCATATATTTTTATTAGTTTTTTGTTTAATAACGACTAATGCTTGTGCCAATGGAACTTAATAATTAAATGGGTTATACGTAAGTGTCCGTTAGGTTCTTTGGTCTGTAATTTACTTCAAACGCAACTGTGGAATTTCAGAACACACAAACGTGAAACACGTTTGCGTCAGCTCCAATATTCTAAGGGGGCCAAGTTTTGGAAGACCCAGAGATAATTTATAAATTTCAAAGAAAATCTACGACAGATAGCATGCTTTATTAGCGGTTTTAACAAGTTTTATCTACGTATCCACGTTGAAAGATAAACGTTTAGAAAGTCTTTTTTACTAATTTACTAATGTGATTTATTCAGCAAAATTGGATTTGCATAAATTGTTATAGAATACATAGCAAACCGTCCAAATTACAAAATCTAAAACTTCTTGAATTTAATGGGTAGATCTTGGAATGTTAACTGTGCAATTATATTTACCAAATATTTCTCATTTAGTTCAAAAATGTAATTTTTTCCCCTTATCAATTTAGGATCTTGTCATAAATTAAATTTTACGCAGTTTCAAAAAAGGAGAATTTATATAACCCTCTAATTAGTCCCAATTGTAATACACATTCAGACTAGCTATTATATTTCAAAAGCTTTGTTTTGAACGGAAAAAACATCATCTATAATATTCGAAGAAACACTAAGAATAAACTTAAAGGTAGTGTGTCGCAGACCTATAGAGTAATAACTTAAAACACTTAGATATGAACATTTTAGCTTTAAAAATGATTTTAAACATAGTTAAATTTGTAAGGAAGTACAGCTTTTTCATCATAGTTTTCATGATACTCATTTCTGTTGCATCTCAAGCAACAATAGAAGCAGTACCTAATGACGTTTATATCCAAACATCAGAGAAATTACCCCAAATTCTCAACTCCTTTTCCGGTTGCGTCATTTCACTGATTAATTTCATCGGACATGATTTCAACGGCGCTGTACTCAAGGAACCAACTTTACTTTTGAGATATTATTATAACTCACGGTTACCCTGGTGGATCCTTACCCCATTCGAGATTGACAAACGGAATGAAAGTGCAATCGGAGAGTATAGCCGACTCCCGTTCTCTAAGAACACTCTGTATCAAGTTGGAAGAAACCATTTCATCATTTCAACCAAAAACTTGAACTGTGAAGCAAAGATTCACCTATACCCGCCTCCGATATCCTTAGATCTATCCATGTACTGGAAAGACGATCATGGCAAGTATATGAAAGATCCATTCATATTGCACTTTGT
>JAQIXW010001588.1:0-18593 GCA_034700685.1 Willowsia buskii | reverse complement strand
TAGATGAAATGTAAACGGATTTCGACACAAAAATGTGCACGTATATAAATATATTATTGTCTAAGACAGTACACTAATTTATGTCCTTAGTCTTTTGCTAAATCAAAGTTGTTTGTCATTATGTCCCTTTTATTATTATTAATTTTTAAAATCCAACTGCATGTAAGGGAAGTAACGAATTACGACGAATTAAGATCAAATCGAAGGTTATATGTAAGTTCTCATAGGAAAGGTGCCACCAATAGTTAGAATTTTTATGAAGAATAATAAGATTGACAAACAGTGAATTGGTTGGTATTCATCACTTCCACGATTTTCAGCAATAAAGAGGGTATGAGATTCAATGCTTGACGCATATACATACATAAGAACATGAGAAATATGTTAATAAATCATGGTATACGCCCCATGCATTTTTATCATCATCCTATTCCTATACCTATTTTTCAGAGAAATCCTAATCTGTGGTTGAAGTATAATATAAATGTATAGATTAATAGATGCATGACCGATAAAACACGATAACACGAATGTTTTTCAAACAGCTTGTAGTTCTCAGAAAAACGTTTAGTTCCATAGGTATGAGAGCGCCCCAACTGTTCCCATTTTAATAGAATCATTGCATAATCAAGAGATCTCAAAGTCGTCTCGATTTTCAATTTGCAAGTAAAATTTTCTCGTAAAATGTTGAGTTTGAAACATAGAGATATCTAATAATACTTGACAATAGTCAACCGCATATATTTTTTATTCAATATTCAATTACGCACTTGGAACAGTGTATCATCTTCCACTTATTTTTATTTCACAATTTCATACGATTTTAATACTACGTGATTGGGACCAAAATACATTTTGTTTTGGTTGACTTAGATTTGTTTATAATTGGGGTTCTTATCATGAAGGGTTGACGAACTAAATACCAGTTGTGGATTTCATAATATGCTAAAAATAGGATTTTTGCGTGATTTGAAACTGCACCACTAAACCACAAACAATTCAATTTATCAATTTTTTAGAATACTGTATTATCTGTTTGCTGCATTAATGATATTAATGCTTCGTTTTAATGATATTTATGCTCATGTGATTATGCATAAGATAAGGCTACATGGTCTATGCATACAAGAACCTCATATGATGATCATGAATGTATGTATACAGAAGTACTGTGGTCATAAAAGAAATAAGAAAAATAAGAACAATTTTAGGAACAGTAGAAATCATTCATTCACATTCGAGGATTTTTAACTTTCAAAATACTAACATTTTCATAATTGTTTTTATATCATTGTCGTAAATTCTCTAAAAACACCACAAATACAAACCCAAATATGTAATCAGTAATCATGTATGAATTCTTTTCTCAATTTGACAAGAACGAAGTCATGAATTCAAGACTAAAATTATTATTTCTGATATCCAACAAAACTAATAAATTATGTATTAATTCAAAGAATGAGTATTGCAAAATTGCAATAGTTTAAAAAAATAAATGGATTCAGCAACTTACCCCAATTATTACAGTTTCACAACAAAATCTGAGAAAGCGGTAGATCAAGCCGGTTAGTGTGGTCTCTCGATTCTAGTTTCGTCAATGGAATAATCACTGTTATCACTTGCCTTTAAAACATTCAAAAGTAATGAATTGAAATTTTTATTACAAAATTTATTCTCGAATATTCCGTAGCGTTACACTTTTCAAAAATTATACAATATTCGTGTGTAATAATTTATCTATGATTCAAATAAGCTATTCCCTGCAAATATGTGATAATATCTATAGGTTTCTTGCTAAAATACATAGATGCAAAAGCTGCTAAAATCTGATCTGGTCAAATCTAAGCTGCTTTGCTCTGTGCTGTATTCCAACAACTGGAACACTGTGTTGATTGGAACTTTTCGGAACAAAGGTTTTCCAAGTCCGCCAAGCACAAGTTCATAGATTAAATTTTCCTATAGTAAAGTCAGGCTTCCACTGGCTACACGTACATTTAGACACCTTACACAAGAATGCAAAACCGAAACGGTCTTTGTCCCCTGTGTCCAGTGTACTCAAAGCACAATGGGAATAGCATAGTAAAATATGACATATATTTTACATGCCCTATGCCCTGCTTAAATTTTAGTCTCCGTGATTCAATTAGTTGGAAATGCTCAAGAGCAAAGAAGCCTCTGTCGTTCATAGCCTCTAACTTTCAAATAAATGATAATCCTTTGCATATCACTTCAAGCAGTTATAAAGTTTCAACATGTAGCTGATTTTGCGTCTCGCGAATTATAATGGAATATTATTGTGTATGTTTATTTGCTCAATGCTGTTACTTTAACTCAACAGGACTTTTATATAAGAATAATATGGGTTTCTCACTATAATGAAAGATTGCATTGTTTCAGCATTTTCTAAATACATTTTTCTACCTTGCCCATGAAAAAAATTACTACGCATCTTATTTTGCATTGTACGGGCATTCTTGTAGAACACAGCCTATCACTTTTGACAAATATGTGTGTATTTGCTTTCGGCTCGATGAAAGATGGAATGATTGAAATAATCAAATCAGCGTTGACTCAAGATTTTTTTGCTGGTAAAAGATGTTGGGATACCTAATTTTCTACTGGCTGTTGCTCTACTGAGAGACAACGAGACTGTTAAATATACCAGGCACCAGTCAACAAGTAGGCATATCGTTGTTGTATAGTATATAGGTTGTTGGGTACAAATTGACTTTGAATTTTAAGTAGTTTTATTTTAAAAACAGTTGAGAGATAAAATATCCTTACATCCATTTTTCTGGAGAAAATGACCGTATGTCACTTACGTGCGCAGATACAAAATAGCATCATGGAAGAATTGATAGTAGTAAGGAAAAGTGACTGGTGAGTAGGTACTATATCTCTTATAAGTCTACAACTTTATTCAAGAACTATATTATTTTAATCTTGACAAACTTTAGCTATTTAATTCAACCATAATATTAATGCGGACACTACTCATGGAGTAACAAAAATTTCACCATCTAAAATAATTCACGCTATTGGCGAACGCTTAATGATGGACTCGCGTTAAGTTCATGCAGGATGTAATACGCAGCGGATAAGGATTAAAAACGTATTGTTGCGTTGCATGCACTTTTTCTTTCACTTCCATACTGAAGGGATACTAATGCGCTCTCAAATTGTGTGATACTGAAGCTGTATTGTAACCAAATACTCTTGAATATAACTAACAAATTGAAACCATATAATAACCCTTTACTTACTTGTTTTTGAGAATCAAATCACAGCGATGGCCTGCCAATTAAAGATATTTCCTGTATATGCGATGCTCTTTCTATTATCTGATTGGCACTTCTCGTATACAAAAACTCATAACTCAAATATTCGAGAAACAAGTTGTATTTGACCTATCTTTACTCGGTTGCAGATTTTCTTATGTCATAGGAGAATAGGTAAAAGCGTAATTATTGACTGAAAGAGGAAAGAGATAGAAGCTTACTTTCACGCTCACTGCAACGTGACTCCGTACCTAGAGGCCGACTGTATCACAGAAGAGAACAGAAAAGAGTTGACTCAATCCCTCTTGCTCTTACCAGAGATTGGCTGTGGAAATGGTTGAAGCAGCCTTCCAAGGCATAGATATATGTTAAGCACGAAATATCCTTCTCATAGACACAACTCTACTTGTCAAAAGTCTACATGTATTCACATAAAGCAATATAGTACCAAACGTATTAATAGTTTACACAATACCAATACAACATTATTCCACGTTTAAGAGACGGAGGCTCACGTACATTGCCATGCGTTTCATTTTATCAAGTCATAACCAGAGTGGAAAGTGTAAGCTCACGTGGAAAACGGCCTGACTTTCTGAGTAGGTATCTAAAAGTGACGATGGAGAATAGTTCCTTGCTAGCAACAACGCTTTGCAAAATATAATGAGCTACGCTTGCATAGTAAGTGTACAGGTGCAAGTTAAGGAAAGCGCAAAGCCAAAAACTCCTATAGAGCTTACAAAATACGCACCAAAAATTGCTTGATTTACGAACAAGTATATACATGCTGAATACTGGGAAAGGAAAACATTCTTTGTGTTTTTGTGTGGCTTTCTCCTTCACTAGTTCATCACTAATATGCACTTATGTGCCACTTTCTTTTCCATCCAGCGACAACAGGCATGTATGCATGCATGTACAGATGGTGTTCTAAGCGTTCGTCACCCCTTACCCAGTTCGCTTTCCCTTTCGCGTAATATTATAACGGGTATCAAGCAGGATGGCTTATCGTAATGTGTCGGAGGAACATGACGTATGCCTAACACAACATTCGAACAATACTGAGTTGATGACGCTTACACTTTATGAAAGAGAAAACTTGCGTATGCTACGATACAATGTGACCATATCACAACATATCCAGATCTAAAATTCATTTTTTCCCTACTTCATGTTAACCTTTGACTTTATGCCACACAAATGATCCTTGAGAAGAAATTCAAAATCTGCTTATGCGTCAGTGGATGCGCAATAAAGTTCAATGTTAAATGCTTTCACAGGATTCTGTGCACTCCGAAGAATTAAGACGAATGAAAAAGAGATTTAAAAACCCATATGCAAGAAATAAATCTACAGTGACAGCAAACATCTTTTCAAAACTTACCATCTGTATTTATTTGGTTAGCCACTAACCTTAAGATGATATATAATAATAATAGTTAATAATTAAGTTATTTTATTTGTTCTAACACAGGTTTCTATTATTTCAACTTGAACGGTACTCGGTATTTCTCTTCCCTCGTCACATTCGTGTGTGATAATATGACAATAATATAATGACATAATAATAATAATTAATAATAATTATAATTAAAACAACTTATGATTTTTACACATACTCGATTCTAATTGCAGTCTATGCCTTACACAAGTAATTAGAATATTGTAAGTTATCATAACTATCTACAGAATATGATAACAGCTAATTTACACATACATGTAATAAGGTACTTCTATTAACAATTTAAGGATACCTAGCAAAAAACTTACTAAAGCAAGCATGGATTTTTTTATACGACGTATTCAATCAATCTTTGTTTTTGTTGTTGGTTTTTTACCTAGAGTTTTACATTCGCTTTTCACTTCAAATGTTTTGTATATTTTGTAGAATTCCAATAATTTTACAGGTTATAGACATGTTTTTTCTTCAAATTATAATAATATAAGGTTACATATCAGCTTATATTACGTTTTTAAAATCTGACCTCTCTGCCGCTAGCAAAAGTACAGCTATTTTCTATAATAGATAATTAACCGATTCTCACTTCCATCTTCATTCCATTAAAACTTTTGGTATGATGTGATCAGAGTTAATTCTTCTTCTTTTTTTACCTGCTTTATACAGTTTCTTGTTGAAGGTTTGTTTAGGTAGTTTAAATTTTTAGTTATTTAAGTAAGTATTCAATATATGCAGTATATTTACCTTCTTCTGGTTTTTCTCTAGTCAAATACATATATAATGTGTTCGTACTGACGATTGTGAGAGTATAATATATATATTATGTATAGAGGTTACTTTTTTAACACGCTTTTTGTAACTCTGTACTGTACGATATATAAGTAATTTATGTATAGACTTAGTCAGTTTTTTAGGCATGACACTACACCATACTTAAATAATGCTGTATATAAGTATATAATAATAGAGTAGTAGTAGCGGTATCTCTGTGTATCTTTTTTTTCTTCCTAAATAATTTAGATATTTTACACTAATTTAGAATTACATGATTTTTAAAAGTTTTTTAATCATTATTGTAAGTACCTACAGTAGTAGTATATAGATTATAACTGTTATTAAAAAAGCATTTTGACGACGACGACTAATGACCAATTTAATGCGAGCGAGGACTGGAGAGTCGTCATTTTTATACCTGATGAAGATCCCTTCTCGTCCCTGAATAGCAATCATTGTATGTGTGTGTAATTGGGGATAAAATAAAAGTATAGTCATAAATCTTTTCTAGTCCATAAAGAAGAAAGTCACCACGCAAACGTCACAAGCAGTGTAAATTATGTAGCTTCTAAAATGGTGGATTCCTCCGTAGTATAATCTTTTATATAGGTATATGATTTTATAATATAGTATGTAGTATAATATGTTTATCATTAAAAAAGTCTTATACAGTCAAACATATTTTTCTTTATACTTCTACGCAGCTCTCAAATACTCAATATTTCTGTAATAATGAATCATAATAAGAAAACATGCGAAGAAAAAATGGTTACATATCGTTTCCCCGATAAAATGATTAGTATGTACTTTCTTTTTAGTTAAATCAGCAATATATACGGAAACGGAAAGTGGAGCATCAACACTGGAAGAAGTTGTATAATTACGGTATTTAGGGCATAAGTTTAAATTCTGATAATGTGATTTAGCCATAAATCCATACCTGGTCATTATAATAACGAATCGTTTACAATAATTAGTATCCGATGAGTATGACAAACCAAAAACACAGGCTAGCTGGAAATTCTGATGTAATGAATATATGGCTTTCAACTAATTTTCATATCTTTTCAGTTGAGAAAATTCTTTGTTCGCAATTATTATTTTTTACAAGAATAATGATTCTTTTTCGGTATTTCCGTTACGAGATGATTTTTTAGTTTTACGATTAAGTAAGAAAACGTCGACACGTCTTGTTTTAGATTCCCACAATAAAAACAGATCTGTATACAAATAAGTAATTACATCGATGATAACCCTTCATATATGGCATTCAGTTTTTATTAGTACTACCTGCATAAAATAATCGTGAAGTACTATTTGTCCTCTCACAGTATTCCCTGCCTATAAGCATAAATAAAAAGAGAAAGCAGCAAAGAAAACACTGCCACCGTCAACCAACATGGTCACCTCATAAGTCGCAATATTCACAGTACATATTTAATACTATGGCACCATTGCTGTCTGCCCTTCTTTGTAGATCCTGTAACATAACTTATTCTACCTAATCTACCTTTCTGGAATCCTTGAATGAATCTTTTTTTTTGCCTCTGGTAATAATCGAGGATGCTTCAACCGCTTAAACCCACCTCACTATTTCTATTGATTTTTTATGGCGGCTCAGTTCTAAGCCGTTGAATTTGCCGTTAGAATACTTTTTGGCAAATACATGACGATGCTACTAGGAGAAAGCAGGATTGCTCTTCCGTTTGTCATAAATGTTTTTTTTCAGCTTCATCAATTTTGCTTCTTTCCATTGTCGCAACGTAGGCACATTTCGGAGGTTCATCATCATCAAAACAGCAAAATATAGTAGATAATTACAAGACATGTTAGCGCCATTATTTTATCAGTGTTTAGTACATAAATGACAAGACAAGACCTGTACAAGAAAACTCTGACGTGACCATGCAATAATAAGGAATAGAGAAAAAATTCATTGTCCAGATTCCGTAGTAAAATAGATACAGGCAAACATAAAGTAACCTTTACTTCGATGGAATACCACAATATTAGCAAGGGCTAAAGAATAATCATAATAAGAACAGCGAGCAAAACACTTAAAATTTCGAGAAGCGTAAGTATTACGGACGCTAAATTCTTGTCAGGTGTGTGTTGTGTGAGAAAATTATTATTTGATTTGATCAGTTTTTTTAGTGATGTTGTAAAAGTGTTTGAGAGTACTATATAATAAAAACTTAAGTCATACATTAATAATGTAGAGAATATAATATGGTTCGCTTAACTTGATAAAATGTTTTTGTCATATATGGTCACATTTTGTAAAAAGATATAATCCGGTCTCCACGAATAAACTTTACACATCCAAAAACAATAAACACATTATATTCAAACAAACAAAAACACGACTGACAATTCATTTATCTGAGAGAATCCCTGTTATTTAATTTATCTCAGAGATGCATCCTAAAGTATAAAGAACTATACACCGATGCTTGCTTTCTTAGAATTCGGCAGGTTTACGATGATGTGGACGAGAGGGCTCCTGATGAGGAAACTACACTATTTTCCGCATTCGTATTTGAATTACTCGTACTCCCTACGTTATTTGCATTTTTATAACTTATTTCTAGTTCTCCAAGACGCCTCCACAATTCGTCCCTTTCCTTTTCTCTCTTCTTTTCCCTAAAACAATAGTTAGTTACGACGTTAGGCAATCATTTCTTTGTTCACCATGATTGAAGTCCTATCCTATCTAAAGGTTATAACACTTACTTTTGTCTCTCAGCTTTGTAAGAGGTGGTGAGACTGTTAAAGAGGTCAGGATTCATTTCCATAAAAGTCTTCAGCACATTATACACTAATGAGACTATAGTTTGATTCCAATGCTCTTTTGATATTCGGTATAGCTGCAAGAAAAATAAAATAGGTTATACAAGTAATGAAACTAGTGGAAATGATTAAAGGTATTGTGACGTTTAAAGAGAAAGGTGTTACTTACAGCAGGGAACATTATTGGCATGATAACATTATTATTTTCTTCTATCAGCGACATTATATATTCATTATTCCAAAAATACAAAGCTCTCTCCGCCACCTGTAAACACAAATAAAGTAATGAATCCAAACTGCGTTTCATAGCTAACTTGAATGTAGATAGATGAAAACTTCATTTTGAGACTAACCTGGAAATGTGGGCTTGATACACATCGAGCTATTTGTCTGAAAAGATGTTCCTGAATTTTTACAAACTGCGTTGGTTCAATAACGTCTAAGATCTCCTCAATCTCGCCCAAGAACATTACCTATTATAAATAAATCTTTATTAGAATACCAGATCATACACTTTGTGTATAAAATTACGAAAGATTGACTTCACTTTTACCTCTTTCTGAGAACATGTTTTGGGCCAAAATTTTAGTAGCCCTAACACGACTGGTTCTGTAAGGGTTGCATCCTTTTCGAGGAACTGGACCACGCAGTAGGCCAGCTGTGCGTGGTACAGTGCCAGACATCGGACCTGGAGGAAGAATTTGAAAAGGCATTAATTCATTTCGGAATAAACCCATAACCAGAAAAAAATTTGTAAAATGTGAAAAATAAAAGTAGCAAATTTGGGTTAAGCGTACATCTGGTACCTTGTGAAGCGGTATTAAGACTTTCACCAGGAACTGCTTATGTTCGAGTTTTAGTGGCAGGGCAAAGCCGTTGATGATACTGCCTAAGATTTCTAAGAGCTCTCCGACACCATTGAAATGCTCCGTTTCGTAAATAAACCGGAGGAAAATATTATTTATTTGCTTTCTGATGAACGCTCTGAGTCCAAGAAATTTTCCATATATCCTGTGTAGCACGGTCTTGAAAAAGAAAATTGAAATTATTCAACTGAAGAGTATATCATAAATATAAAGTTATAGCTATGCGATGGTGGTTTGTATGGATGGTCAGAAGATGTAAAAATTAGGGAGAGTTAGACAGGAACAGACCTGCATGAAAATCATGTATGAGAACAATGTATGTTTACTTTGTTTTAAATTGTTAAGAATGGCGTGGGCCGATTGATACCTAGCATCTAATAAATACCTAGCATGCTACTCTGACCATCCAATTCAAATACCACTAGTATTTATTTATATTTTTATTACCTTCAAGAAATCTCTTTCTCTGGGATCCTCACTATCAAACAGCTCCAAAAGCTAGAAACAAGCGAAAGTAAGAATTGACAAATAATTTGTGAACCAATTTGTATAAGTGATTTTGTAATTTCAAAAGATATTAATGAGCTATTAATTATATGTACGTACCTGTAAAACAAACTTTTGGTCTATAACCTTCTTACCAATACTCGGTTGAAAGTCAGGTGATTCCAAAAATCGCAGGAAGAATTCGTAGACCAGCTACAAATATTAAAATTAAAACATTTAGATATTTGACTATTTTAAAGATATTTTGTTTCTCTAATCGAGTGGTTTCGGTATACAAACCTGCAAATGCGGCCAAGACGCTTCAAAAGTAGGATCATCTTCTTCAGGATCAAAGTCAGGGTTGTCGCTTGGAGGTAATGATCGAAATAAATTGCGGGCAATCTTTAGAAAATAAAGAGAAGTTTATGATTTGTAGTAGACTAATAATTATACTCTAAATAACTGCGTAAATCTTCATTACAACTTAAGCCCTACACGCAAATGAGATTCATCGTTAGCTGGAATTCTACCATTAAAGGTTTTCCCTTACCATTTGAATTATTTCAGGGTACACGGGCTCAGTAAGGACACCCCGATTTGCTGTAATGTAGTCGACCAGCTCATTTAATGTTGCTCGCTTGATTTCTTTTCCTTTCAGGTCTGCCACAGGGTCAAGAAAGTCGAAAGAAATACAACATTGGCGTAACTTCCTAATGAACAACTCTTCGTGTTCTGCTGGTGGCACATCTGGAAATCAGAAACATAAAGGAGATATAGTTGACAATCCTCACTCATTATTATCACATTTAATAAATTCTCCTTTCATATCTTTCATACTAACTAAATGAATGGACAAAAGAAAATTACAAAGGTGAAATTGCTTTTAAGATAATTTACGTTGAATATATTATGATTCGCCCAAATATGGGGATGGGGCAAAGCGATACATGCGGTATCAATATGCAATTTAATGAGTTGTTTAAAATCTTCTTTAGATGTATGTAAAAGGAAATTATTTTATTAAACATGGTACCCTCCCTCCACGCTAAGATCATACGTATATACGATCAGCATATATTTATAGTATATATTTCCAATGTATAGATAGCCAAGAAACATTTATAAAAGTATGCCAAAATTCTTAAAAGGCATTAGTGAAGAAACGGGAATTTTGTCGGTAAATAATAGATTCCAGGATAGGTTTTATGCCATTTTTAATATTCCATATTTTCTTAGCTGAATACCAACAAGCAAGCTGACATTATTGTTCTCGCTGCGTTTTGGTTTTAATACACATTTGCTGCTTTTCAGATGTTTCCGCTTGAGTAAATAACCACAACCGGATATCAGTGAAATAAAGCACATTATTACATAACACATCGCTGACCTTCAAGGCTAAGAAAGTAAACATGAGAAACTTTCTTCTTCGAATGTAGTACAAATAAATCTTATATATCGGAAATAAAATGCATACGTCAGAGAGCGTGCTCAAACGATATTACCACCGCTTCTAAAACATATAAGTCTTATCTACGAGAAGAGGAGTAAAGTGGCGGCTACACAGATCTTGTGTTCTCTTGCTGGAGGGACACCCAATTCAAAATCCATACTCATGCTAGCGTGTCTTTCTTCTCAAAACTTCTCTCAGAGTACAGTTGAACTACCTTTAGTGTACTACATCGTTGCAAAACTAAGAGAAAATCCAACATACATACCTATAGTTTTCCCTTGGAGAAAGTTAAATAAATGATCTAATGCACGTTATCACATTGGACTACCTCATCATCAAATGAATTTTCAAATCTCTACCCGTAATTTCTTCATTCTGAGCTGTGTACATTACTATTTGACTATACATTACCTTTCACCATGATTCATATTATTTTCTAGTTATACCACAGAATAGAAAACATAATTTCCCCTTTCAAGCATTTAACTCTTCCAGCCAAGCCAGCAGCCTTTAATGTACAAGCATGAGTAACAAATGTTGGTTTGGAAAAAGTAGAAACCATGATGCATATTATCTGGATCATCAGTCTGATAGAACAATAGAAAGTTTTATGTACTGGGTAGGTACTCTGTCACATGAATCCCATGTGTGCCTCTTGGCTCTCTCTCTCTCTCTCTCCTCTCTCTCTGGCAGCCTTTTTGTTTTTGTTCTTTTCTTCTACTCAGAAACACAATATAACAATGGAAAATACTTTGTGCCTGTAATGTCGCTGACGGAGCTTGGAGATTCCTTTCTCCATTTTTTAGTTCGTCGTCGTGCATTATTCCTCATCCCCGTTGAAACTACTTTTTCATGCACGCCTGTGTAGCCACAAACTGCAAACGGCAGGAGAGAAAACAGGACTCGTTTACCTGCTCCAGAATCCATCGTGCAACAACAAAAAGCCATGAAAGAGCTGCGAAAACATAAAATATCTACTTACATTCCAATGTGATATGAACCACAAAAGAATACAGAAATGCAGATTTCTTCTTTACTCTACTTCTTTCCAATACCTATTTCATTCCTTTGCTATTGTTGGCATCTCCCTCTTTCATTTCCTTTCTCTCTGTAGATAAACCGAAACTGTGCTTTTCTGGTTCATTCTTTTTTCCATCCAAACGAAATGCATAATGGAGCTCTAACTACAACTTCCTCTCAACTCATATTAACAAAATACAACATTGCCTGTGAAAAAATAAGAGGCTGAATACCACCACTACTACCGAACGTATACAGGAGTAATGAAACACTATAAACTATAGGCCTACTGCTGCCTCCTACTCCTTAGTCAGTACCCTTACCCTTGTAACTTTTATATACACTCTTTCTTGCATTTTTTCGGTTGAACAAAAGAGCGTGCTTTCACTTCTCTTTCACTCACATCTCTGTAAACTCCGAAGGGATTTCCCCGAAATCATTGATTTTTCCCAGGCTTACTGTTATTCTAACCTTCTTTGTAATAATAATAATAATGTGTTTGATGCCTTCCTAAAGATCCTAAAGTACAGATTTGCTCTCCTCCTTTCCTTTTTCTCTCTTCCTCCGTGTATAAGTAAATATAAATCAATCCTTTACAGAATGCTGCGTGTAGCTTTTTACTACTTCGTGTAAAGTACGTACGTTACACATAAATCTCACTTTATCCATTTAAAGGCTTTATGTCATACGTACCCGAAAGATCTTTCCGTAGTCCATAATTTGGATCAAAGTGGACTATATAGCAAAGCTACCTGTTCACTATTCATTTCAATTTCAAGGGCATACACGTATTATACCTAATTGAGAAATACAAACCGCTTACATTATATAACTCCACTAAAGAATGCAATGTATAGAAAATTAAATTAATTTTCTTTTCTGATCCATAAACATACTTCTTTATGACATGAAAACTATGATGTTATGCTAATTCTACTTGAAATGTAGATCATGCCGAATGAATATCCATATCCATTAGCTAACTTTTGGAGGAAAAGTCAGAAAAGCATAAACTGAAAATACATTAGCATATATTTCTGCACAGATCGTGATACAAAATCAAAAAATAAATCAAACGGATTGAAGCAGAGATCCTTCTGAGGACGCAAGAGGAGCCCAGAGAGAATTCTAATAAAATTAGTTCGACTCTGGTAACATCAAAAGGCGTCACAGCCATAAACAAAAGCATCATATTTGAAGCCATGAAGGCAATAAAAAGCACTAGGCCAATGATGCTACAACTGCTCGGTCGAGTTTATTATTGGGCTAACTAATGCATTCAAGCAGCTTTGGAATTTCATATGAAGATAAAACTAATCCCAGCAAAGAACTGATACTATTGACTATGAAAAAGTACCCAATTGCATGCCTTGGTTAATATAGAATTCTAAATTATATAAAAAGTGATGAGCATGATCATATTACTCGATGCCCGACATGGACCCATCTTTCCCTATAGGTATCCATCAATATTATCTATGTCATTTTAGCTTTGCCCCCACCACCACCACCATTTGATTTGCCATTATTATTGAGACCATATCTAACGAGTAAGCCATTCAAACCAAGATAATAGATTGACTCGCAGAGAATGAATGCCAACCCGAAAACCTATCGCTATAATCATCGTCATATAAAATTTGTGAGTCATGGTAAGAAGTTATATAATATTAATAATATGGTGTATAAAGAGGAAAAGACTTCTTCACATCACATTCTTATTTGTCATGCGTCCCATTGCATGAATGACATTTTCAGTATGATCTGCCAACTGGTACAAGGCCAAAAACAGATCGGAATTTAACAACATGACGACTTGTGAATGGTAGTGTTCACGTCATTTTCACTTGTTTTCAACGCAAGCATTTGGGGAAAGAGTCTTTTTTTCGTTAGAGAAAAGAATGCCCCACGACTCTATTAAAATCTATAGTATATATATGAGGATTGAGCTAATAGATAAACGAGGACGCATTCAGGAACAGAGAAAGTTCAGATCAGACATTTTTTGAATGGGTAATTTATTCTGCGGTAGTTATACCACAGTACATTCACGTTCCACAGAAAATCAACCAAACATATGGTCACAGCCCATTTTCGGCTCATAAACCAAAACTCTTTTGAGACAGTTGGATTTTCTGACAACTTTTTATCCTTTCAAAGTACGTGGATAAATACATTTTTTAAATTCTCATGTGCACTGGGCACTGGCCAAAATAACATGAGAGAGAAAGAGTACAACATGAGTAAAATTAGTACCCAATATGTGGTTAATTGTATGTATGTATGTGTTAGCCAGATACGTATAACATAACTTCACTACTAACCATTCATCATTTCAGTCAGCTAGAAATATATATGTATTCGTTTGGGAAACCTGATGCATTTCCTGGAGTTATGAAAATTTGTAGAAAAAAATGTTGCCTGCTGCAAGCTACAATTTGTCAGTATCAATGTCAAACGTAGTGACTGTTGACTCAATTACAGGCAGCATGATGGTGAATGGAATCTCCTCTTGACATGAATAAATGCATGCCAAAATGACACATGATCTTCATTTCAATCACTTAACTTTGCTTTAAATGTTTTAGTCCTTGAATGTAATATTATTATCGCCATATTATGCGCTCCGTTGCATTTGTAACTCAATTGTTGAGTGATTTTTAATGCACAAGGTATGATGAACACAGTATGCTGCTGAGGTTGCATTTTTACATGCATCCAACGTAAATATGAAGTAAGTTCCAAATGAGAATATAATTATTAATTATTATTGTAAACATCATACCCTTGAACAATGGGAGGGGCACAAGATCCGCTTCATTTGCTTGATGGTATCTTGAACTCCCTTGAGACTTTTTCTGCTTTTTCTTTAAAGATCGTTTAGCGAAAGGATCGATCCGATCCACAAATGTGTTGTTGGCTGTAGTCGCCATTGTAGCACTACTGCTTGTATCACTGGTTCCACGGGCTCCACTTCTTGTTGGCTGAATTTCGTCTGTCAACTCCTTTCCAACGTCATCACTTTCACCATCTAATTCAAGCAACAAAACAGTAGTAATGACTTTAGCATGTTATTATGTTTAATGCACAATACAAAGCCAATTAAAAAGCATAAAATACGTCATGAGTTATGACATAAACAAAAAAATAGACATTTTTTCATGCACGTGCATCTTTGAAAGCTCAGATTACTCAGAGTAGAAGTAGCATAGGTACTCATGAAAACTGAAAACATCATGCATTGAGAAAATAGGCAAAAAAAATCAGAAAACATCAAATTGGGGAGCTATTCAATCAATGAAAACAATACACAACGAATGAATTACAAATCATGAACAAACTATTACAAATAGTATCCCGTATCCCACATGCGTATCATTAAATTTATACCCATTAGATGGATAATTAGTACTAATTTTGCGCATGACATAAACCAATTACATTAAAGACATTAAATTACATTCTTCGTTAGATATGACATAATATAGGTATTCGCAGTTAAGCTTGTGCTGATTAAAAAACAAAAGACGCATAGAGCAGAAGCGAACAGTAAGTTGTAGTAAAACCATGACCAAGGGTAAAAAAGTGAATATAAACACATTGAACAGATTACTCGCAAATGCAAAAAAATAATAATAATTATGATTAAGTGCAAAATAAAGTAAAAAATTAGAAACCAACCCTCCATACTTCCGGATTTCATTCCAAACAAAACTCAGTTAATATTGAGAGAAGTAGAACTCTTGTTTTGAATAAGCTATACTCCAACAGTTCCAAAGGAAAGTGAATTGAATGCAAAAATAAGTACTTTCAAAAATCAGGATCAGCCAAAATAATTTCTGCGAAGATTACAGGCTTCATTCAATTCATTCAATCGCGAGACGGTGAACTGTGAGGGAAGACGGCAACATGAGGAAGGATATGATCAGTCACGTGCACAATGCACTAAACTATCAAGGAAAGTTAAGCCAACTGTAAAAGTCAAGTGCAGCAAAAATATCAATAATAACAACATACTCTACTCAATATTCAAAATACAATTACAAGAAGTGTGCAAGTTCATCTAGATCAATAAATCTTCGTAAGTTGCAAGTTTTAACAAAAGCTGACGGACAGAAAATCTCAAAATGTCATTAGATGAGCAGGAATGAGGTACCTGAATATTAAAACCGTTCTTTCAGGACTTGCTTAAATCGCACTAAATTAGCAGTCAGATTCTGTAAAGAAAATCTTTAAGGGAAAACAAAATTATTTAGCTTACGAAATTTATCAAGAAAGAAAAACAAAAGACTGCTTCTAATACTACCTGTTTTCTATTTAATCACTAATGACTAAAGAGAAGAAGAAATTCACTTACATGTTATTCATCCATTGACCCTGAAAATTCTTCATTCACTGGGAATGTTACACTGGACTACCAGGAGTTCACAATTATTTAAAGTAGTGACATTAGCAAAGGTTGACGCAATTCGTAATGACACTGTTACACCACACCAGTGAATTAAATATCAGTCTTTTCACGCTACTTTGAGCAAACCTCAGTTCAGGTCATTAAAAGATATATTGAAGATACAAGGAGCTAACTGTAATTACAAAAATAATATCACACACCCTGCTTAAACCTAAATTATGCTTAACTTTCCGATGGTACTTATTGCTTTTTAAGAATTTCCTCAAGCGAACACACAAGCTACACAAATGGTCAATCTGCAATCCGAAACTTGTACTTTCCACCACTACTAAAAATGGTGTCACTTTCACCTTCACTTTGACGATTTATAAAGTTAACGGTCAAACTGTATCGTTGTTAACTATTTTGATGAGAAAACCTGAAACAATAAGACAAACTTAGTTATCATTTTATACCTACCACAAAGTACCACCCCTTAAATTGACGCATAAACTACAACACATCTAAATGGTTTGTTAATCCAACTTACTTCTTGAAGGCTAATGAGTTTCTATTAAAATTAACTTCCACAATCTGGAATAAATGAAACACAATTTGCAGCGATCAATATAATATTACATTCCATTTTGCACATTTTTGACTGAATAATAATAGTTTTCTGAATAACGACTTACGATATCTGGCTTGATCTGTCCACAGAACACGTGTTCGACGATTTTTAAAATCATGCGATGTCATAAGTCATTCCGACGTATGCCCCTCCAATAATGATAACTGCAAAGATTAAATTGCATCGTTTACCTCTCCTCGAACACAAGAATTTTAAACTACTCATTTCTTCACCATAATCAATTAATAATTGAATACCTGAGTAAATTTTCCAAGTCAATCAGTCCAATGCCACAATAATCAACAAACCCAGTTTTGCCACAGATCACCAGTTTATATTACACTGTCAAATTACTAAACGCCAACTTCCAATCGTCACCTGTAATTCAGAAACGTAAACAAACAAAACCAAATGAATTGTCAGTCCAACCAAAAATTGCAAGACCCTGTTTTCTAGTTTTGCCTACTCTCAGTTCACTCTCCTTTCACGATTAATTAACGAACAATTATTGATTATTATTCTGATTTCTTGTTCTCCTAAACCAAGACGAAGAGAACGACAAGACCACCCATTTTGCATGCTGGTTTTATATTTGATAATGCATTTCTTCTTTTACAAAATTCCAACTCCAATACGCAACCTTCAATACATCATCACCTGCTGCCTGCTGACCGCTCTTCCACACACCGACACACACGACGAGGGCAATCGCCACATCGCCAGTTTCACCAGCCATCCCACTCAATAAACATAAACAGATCGGCAAGTAAATTCTACAAGACAAAAACTGCTGTCGCAGTACAAAGTGAAAGTTAGCTTTCTCCACAACTGACTTTATCTAAACTTACTATTGATGAAAATAGGATAGACCAGACGACTACCATTTTACGAGTGTAAGTGCTAGTACTCGTAATGTGCAAGGCAAAAAACCCATTCAGCAAAACAATTGCAGTAGATATTAGACAATACATATTTTATTTTCATTCATCTAAAATGCGTGAGTTCCATCTCGCTTTTGGATTGGTGTTTATGAATTTGTCAATTATGTAATGCCTACCGCTCTCGTGTCTCTTTTATACTCAACTGAAGTGAAGGTCGTTCTTTATGGTTTCTCCCTGCTTTCTGCACAGCCTCAAACTAACACACACGCTAAACCAAGAGACCGCGCGACATGAGAATTACGAGTTAATAAACATTTTTGTGGGACATCATCCCCTTTTTGTGACAAGATGCTTTCACGGCTTTCACTGATGAACACTTTCTTCTTGTGCTCCTTTCTCTATTTCCTTCCCTCCCCTTGCCAAGCAGTTTACTTATTTCTAATTGATGATTGTACCTGGATATTACTTCTGGAGTACGATTTTCATTTCTACTTTTCCAGCGACCAACACAAAAAGGTGCCCTCAACTATTACGCTATATGATGTCTTACAATTATTTAGAACAACAG
>JAQIXW010001587.1:0-18594 GCA_034700685.1 Willowsia buskii | reverse complement strand
ATTAGGAGAGCTGAAAGAGTCCATGCGGTTAGGGCCACCACTTTAGCTATAAGTGGGGTCCGCCATTTGGGTGCATTGATAGGATGACATACTGCCAAATACCTGAAATAAAGGAAAACAAATATCTAGTTTTAGCCTCAATCGTAATATTTTTTAACCAACCTACACCAATTTTGATTAGGGTTTTTAAGAGCGTGAACGTTCCTACATTTACATTTACATACATTAAAATTGCTTCAATGCTTCATGTCTCATGATTTCCTGACATACCAGTGTAAAGATTATGAAAATACAAATACACATTTCCCTTCCCTTCAGATTCGTTTTAATCAATAGCAAAAAAACTTTGGATTGAAAGTGATACTGCTTACCACTAAAAACAAAGTCGACATTATTAGTATGGCTTTCTCCAAAAAGAAAGCTAATCGTTCTTGATTATAAAGAAAAGTAGGGAAAAGGGAAGGACCCTGTGAGTCATGTGTGAGTCTCAACGTATTATTATTACATGCATTAACAGTTTACTCACACAACAGACCTGTGTTCCCTATCCCCATTCTTTGAGTCAGAAGCTGCTCACATTAATAGCCGTCGCAAGCACTTTTTATGGGCATGTTCACTTCTCTTGAGAATTTGAAAACTGTCGGCATGCTTAAGACTACAAAACAGTGACTGCAAAGCATTCTCATTCGGCGCATAAGAATGATCATGACGATAATCATGATTATATTTTTCGGTAGTTTGTTTGTTACGACAAGTGTTGTAGTTTGTAGTTAAAAGAAATATATATTTGTTGGGTATGGGAGCATAGTCAGAACAGCACACAGAAAGGGATGCATCTCAGGGAGCCAATGCCCGGTGAGAATCATGTATTATGTTTATACATACTTTCTTCGTATACAATAACCAGGTAATAAACATAAAACTTGGCCGTAGTGTGGGGCCCTAGAGAGGTTGCTGGTTACCGCATCACTTCATCCCTTTTTGTTCTCCACCAAGTCTCGCCAAAAAGTCATAATACCAATTTTTGTTGAAGAGAGAATCTCAAAAATGGCGAGAAGAGGAGTACCAGCTGGGTGAAAAATGGAAATGTGAATGTGGATAGAGCCTTCTGAATCTTGAGAGTTAACTTTTTATGTTAGCTCATCACATGCCATTCTATACTTCACCAATGTAATGGTTGTGATCCTACGGCATATACTATACGCTTGAAATACTGTGCATTGCACACAGAGAAATAAGACGAGTACAATGTAACGTGCATGCCTACTTTCGAACAAAAGAAAGTCTACGCAGGAAAAACCTATTTTCGATAGTGGTATCATTTACCTTTAGTTTATTCCACCTTTAAATACAGCCAACGATCCTACATCATTCAGACTCAATACAAGGCAATTTTCTGTTTCTGATACCTCCAGAGATATGAGAGAGAAATCAGAGAGAGAAAGACAGGTCTGTCTGTTTCGATACAGCATATTTTTTCTATGAATTCCTATTACCACAGTACTATACAAGATCAGGCTGATAACAAAAACACACAGTCATTAAATCTGAAACATTTGCTACGAACAAATTTCTCGAAAAGAGACCAGGATGATATTGGATTTTGAGGGAAGATTAACAAAGGATGAAAGCAACTAAAGCTATTCTTTGCTTCCTGATGCGAAAAAAGATAACAGCAAAAATATTATAACAGTATTGGAAAAGATCGTTCCTGATAGCGTCTGGTCTCTTACTCTTGTGCTTTCTTCCACATCAAGTTCATCCGTACAATTCATGCTACTTGTAATCGCTATAACCTTTCACAGTCATTTATTTTTTAACATACGAAACACATAAGAACAGATGAAGAACATTTTTAGACTATGCTAGAACTGAAGTGGGCTTTATGAGAATGCCAGCACCCGGGTTATGGATTATTAAGTAGGATTTTCTTAGAGCTCGAAAAAGAGCAACGCTGCGGGCTTGAGGGAATCTCAACTTTTCTTCGTCATCGTAGCCCAAGTAGTTATTTGCAGATGAGCATAATATCTTTCATATAAAGATAAAGGTTCAAGTGGTCAGAGAGCCACGGACAAGATTAGAATTGTAAGATTGTGTTGAACCTCATGGACAAGTTTACCAACAAGAAAAGTAGACACTAGTTATATCTCCGTGTTGTTGCAATAGTATGTGTGGGTAAGAATAAATAGTACATAAGAGAAAACAAAAGTAAACATGTGCGGCAGAGTCAAAAGATGAAAATGAAATGGGAACATAGGCCCCAAATATACAAACTAACAATGTGTACACTTTTTTTATTATATGATTATCATGCTGAATCTCATTCCATCTCATCAGTATGTAATGTTTGGTTAGGAGAGGTCCTTTGAAGCTCACTGTTTATATACACTTCTTTCAGCCTCTAGTAAAAACTAGTATGTGAGCTTCAAGTGTAGAACAAAAGGGAACAAGAAAAGTAAATAAAATATATAATAACAATAAAACGAGAAGAGAACCGTAGTTACTGTCGCCTAAAAGCTATATATGCGTGTGTGTGTGTGCCACTGTTAAACACCACTGGTCCTGGTCGTTGGCCAACAAGACAACAAGTCGTGGAATTTAGAAATTCACGCTCCAGAAGAAACGGCGTTTACTACTACAAGGGAGAAAATGAATGTGACAGTAAACAGAGTAAGAATAGTAGAATATAGAATTGAGTGCGTACTGTATTATGTACACTAACGTCCAACATATATTGCGATAAAAACTTTGATCGACAAGTCTTTTTCCGAATATATGTATTAGTTTTCAGTTAGGCTATAGTATTATTATGTGCCGTTTTGAGGAAAAATAAAGGCTTGGTATGTCAGTTGCGTCATCATTCATCATTGACGTTGATGCTCTCCTGTCTTTGTGTGGTTGAATGGAAAGACAATATATATAAAGATCGATAATAAAAATACAAAAACATTTTTAAAAACCTTTAATTTCCAACCGGAAAGAGAGACAATAGAAGAGAGAATGGTGCACGGATATAAATTCTGTCTGGTAATATAATAATAGGACAAAAGAGTTAAGCTATCTTTCCAAAGATTTGCGAGCTTACAACAATAGTAATGGATGTCTATTCAGTTAACAATAAGTGTTTATTCTGTGTCGTTAAAACATGAAATATATTTGAGCTGACATGACTTAGCTTTCTCTTCCCATTATATTATATAACTTCACCCGAATTATATTGATTGTCTTGCAAAGCTCTGAGAATAATAATGTGATCCAGTGAGAGGATTCCTGAAACATTATTTTGCTTGGAATTGTCACACAGAACTAGAGCAGTTGCTGCACAATCTCTGGGAAATAAATTCGTTCTAAAAGAGAATTCTGAAGTAGGTTGTTCATCTCAATTGCACATAAAGATTAAAGCAGAACGGTGGTAACGGATGAACATGTCTTTAATACTAATTTCCTAAGATGCTTCTTTTCTCCTCATTAAAGCGGGGTTATAACCAAAGCACGCTGATACTGGTTGGATTGGAACTTATATGGCTTGACCTTCTCGTGCCAGCCTGTGGTTCCGGCCAAACTTTAATGCAAAAGCTCACTTGACCTTTCTCGCATGATGTGACAAAGAGGGATGACGAGGCACAGGATAAGCATGCATACATTTTCATATATTGATGTTGTATATGTTTCCATCTACACAGTACAGTTGTATAATTCACTCTTTGATGATAATAATGCCATTTGCTGGCGCATATAATTGATCACATATACATATGGAAGAGAAAAAAATATTTTCCTTGTACTTCCTATTATAGTAGAATTTTACTGTGCACTAAACGTGAGCAGACAACATTTAACATTTATCAAGTAACATGACTCATGACTAGTATGTATGTAGAGATAAAAAGGAACCAGTTAAGTAACTGCGATCGATTTTACAGCGTTACAAATTCACGGCATAATTTGATTTTTTTTTGTTTGAAGCTTTTCTGTGTAGAGCTTGTAGTGAATCGTTTGAAAGGCTTCTATCATAATTACAAAGTGAAATCTAAACCCTAATTTCAAGTGCAAAAATGATCGAATAGTAAATGAATTTATGCTTACCTGTCAGCAGACATGACGAGTAGAAACAAAGAGCTCGTAATCTGGTTAATACTCGTCGTCGTAAAATACGCTTTGCAAAAGAAGTTTCCAAACGGCCAGTATCCCACCATTGCAGTGACAACCAGGAACGGCACTCCAATCAAGAAGCATTCATCAGCAATAGCCAGATTGACAATGTACAGGTTTGTGACAGTTTGCATTTTCGAAAATCGAACCACTACGTAAATGACCAGAGTGTTACCAGCCAAGCCAATCAAGCAAACGATCATGTATAAGCACTGTACAACCCAGTGGACCCACCATGGAGGTCCACCGGGCATGTATGCCTCCTCCGCTCCGAGCATTGTTTCATAAATTTGAATGGTTCGGAAGCATGAGTGATTTGGATCCAGGCTTGTGACATTTTGATCATGCATCAGTGCCAACCATGTTGTACAATTCTCATCAATGGGATTCATCATGTTGTTCAAACTGCTATCATTAAAAGCCGTCATCGTGGCTTCACTGTTTTTTTATTAGCGGCCGATGTCCGCTGTTGGTTGATTTACTGACGAAAGGAGAGTGGGATGACCTGGAGAGAACTGTGTGGACGATGTAGAGAGAGACTCAGAAAGAGTAGAAAGATTGGTGTTTATTCTTCGAAATGGGGTTTGTCAGAGACCCTGTACACAAAAGACAAAAACAAACAGTCATTTTCAACACAAATTTCCATTTCATTACAAACCGTTTCTTGCCTTCCACTTTGATCTAGGATGCTCATCAGTTTTTATAAGGGTGCAATGATGCGGAAGCGTTGTGAAATAAAGTAAACAGAGAGGTGGTGTTGGTTATTTTGTAACGCAGAGATTATATGTTGGTCTAGATATTATTACAGAAGAACTACATGAATTGGATAGGATAGGATACCAACAAAAGAGATGAACTACGACCGCGTACCCGAATGATAATGCATACCATTATGCGATGTGTGGAAATCGCATGTGTGGAAACTGAATCCTTTGGAAAAGAGAATCCCAATCAGTTATGTCAATTACATACGTATAACCAAAAACAAGAAGATTGTATGGATGGACAAGGAGAAAAGATACGAAGCTGCCACAAGACAAAATGAAAGTTCTCTTCTCTGTGATTACTATTGCTTCTGAGCCTCGTGTACTCGGTAACTCGGATTTATTGTGTGAGCGTATTTACAAATTGTTTGGTAAGTATACTTGGTACAGTCTCATAATATTTCGTGGCGGTCAGAGATCCACTTGTTCGTCATCTCGAAATGAAATCTTTTATTATATGGATGCAGTTGATATTGTATTATCTGCAATAGATGTTTTTCATGATTGCTTTTCTCTCATCATCGGTTTAATTATTAGCATGTGACAAGTCAAATACAATCAATATGAGTATAAATAAAACAAGATTTGTCGTTATATGCGTTGCTTCTTTTACATTTAGCAGTGGAAAGACATGATTTTCTTTGTGTTCAAACTCGAGGCTCACGATGGTAGTTATCCTGCAACGCATTTTACCCCTTATAGTTATTGGTTGTTACATCTTATATAATTTATTTGATGCAATGCGCGTCCTGATCTTAGAAAACAGTATATTATTACGAAAAAAGAACAAGTTGTGTGGGAATCACTTTCGTTTACTGACACGTAAGTTTACATAAGTTAATAAATCACTGCATAAAAAATGTAATCATTACATACATCAGTGTGCATTCTCAAGTTCTGAACAAATCCGAACTAATTAAGAAATCTTAAAGCGTACACGTTTGGAAAGAAAAAACTACTCAAAAACTATGAATGAAGCAGAGCCCAAAAGAAAAAAAAGATTCATTATAGACTTCACACACCAAGCTCAATCACAAAATGACTTAGGTGTAATCTTCTTTTTTTTGCGGTAAACTATCTTTGTAAAAGTATTACAAGCAGGTAGTGAAAAAATGACCTACTACCGTGTTACAAGATCTTTTATGGAATCAATTGAGGAAATACTGAAATTGTGAGTACGATAATATACTAGGTACACATTATGAGCGCGCTGTAGTCATAATTCGTCTCATTTCCAAGTGGTAGGTAACAGTACAAGAGCATAAAGAAAAAGGTTATCATTCTCGAACCACAAACACATCTCAGTTCTCATTAAGTCTAGAAACTATATTTCTACTGCCTCCTTCCGCAGGTCACCATTCTCTCTTACAATCAATTAGACTAGGGTGTAATTGGTTTATTCTGAGAATATATAACTGCCAGCTCACCGCCTTCGCCTTTTATTGCGAGTAGCAATTCTGATAACTTGTTTTGTGGAGTTTCATTTGGTTATTACGGATGACAGGGTACTTACAAGCGGGGAAAGCGTCCTTTCTCTACACGGGGCAATGTGAATCATATGCAATATGTTCTATTCTGTGCTACACCTAGCCCACGATCTCAAGAAAAAGCTTGAATGAATGACGCTACGTAAAATTAGATTTTCATATCCTCATTATTACTCCACATCACCTCCAACCGACTTCACAGAAATAAAGCGTCGACTGACAGACGAAAGATGAGAAATACTGCGTTGTTCATAAGCACAGGGTATTGTTATGCTAGATATTATTATTGAGCAAGAGAAGATGGACGACGGCAGTTACTTCACTCCGGTTTCTATTATTACTTCTTTGCTTCTGCCTCTGCTGTGCGGGTGGTTAGTTAATGCAATAAAGACTAGAAAGTTTTTCTTGATACAATAACATTACTTCCTTCTCGCTTCCCCCTTCTGGGACACGGTTTTCGTCTACCTTTTCTCCACTACAATTCTGCAACAAAGATGTATACGAAGCACCAACATGGTTCTTTATTCATTGAAAAGCTTCAAGCAAGAGTCAGGGGAACTTGTCTTCGTCTTTGGAGAAATTATATACACTCGCAAAGTACACATTCCATGTGTGTTGTGTGTATGCATGGAACAAGGTAGTTCCTGGGGTAGGGAAAGTAAAATGATGAATTTTTTCAACTCCCTTTCCAGAAGCAACAAGCATCTTTCGCAACACTTCTTTCCCTACACTTCTGATTACATATTAAGGTTTGCCTGACATTCCTTGTGCCCTATGGTGCCACTTCCTGCTTAACAAAAAGCTTGAACTAGTTATAACTGCTTGAATACCAGAGGTTGTAGAATACACAATGCGACACGCGGCGTGTCTTTAATGGGTATTCTATTTACTCTTACTAACAACTTTTTTTGCTCGGCAACTCAGCAGGGATCAACGAAATAAGTCAAACTGGAGCATGTAGGGAGATGTTTATAGCAGAAATGACTTTCGAATTTCATAACCAAATCTGTAGTTTGTAAAGTGAAAATTTTTCAATAATAATTATTCGTGGTTGATTGTGTAAAAAGTAGTAAAATGTAAACACTAAAACAACCGTGTTTATGAGTAGGCGTTTCCTTGATGTTATGATGTACAAACTTTCATCGAATCATCATCGTCATGAACTTTGCGAAACATTATGGAAAATTTCCCTTACCATACCCTATACAGGAAAAGTTGTCGTCACTTGTGAAATTTAATTAACTTGCTACTAGCTTGTAATTGATCCCCTGTTGGGAATTTCTGACGCATACTTGACTTGATGATTAGCTAAGCTTTAACATGGGAATGAGATGGTGAGACAGTTATGGATTTGTGTATGACTTTCATCTTTATGATTACGATATGATATAACTAATAACTGCTGTATAGCTAAAAAGTAATTCAGTTGAAAGGTGGAGGGGGTCGCTTTTTAAGAACCGTCATAAAATATTATTTTTACAGAGTCTCTTTGGACAAGAAAGACAAATTAAATCCATATGGTGCTAAATAAACTTGCTAAATTTTCTTGATTTATATTGATTGGTGAAAGTAAAATAAAAACAATAAAAAAACTCGGGGTGGAATCTGAAACCATTATCGAGCTAAAATGGATAACGTAATTGTAGCTCATTGCAAAAACACCCGTGACGTAACGTATGTAAAAATATATGTGTATCAAGCAAGAGCCGCATGACTATGACCAAGGCGAAAAACATTTCCGTAACTTTCTTTTATGAGTATTCCTGAGCATAAAACATTTAAAGCAGTTGCATCATTTTCCCGTAACCAAATGGTTATAAACATATAAATACGTTACACAAAGTTATTTTCTTCATTAGGAATTTGGCAACTATAAAGCAATTATGTTTGTACTCTGATTACTTCCATTATATAGTTGACCTCGCTAAAGTATAATCAGTCAAGGTAAAAAAAAAGATCCAAATCTCCGCCTAAACTTCGCACTTAAATCTTGAGGCTGATTTTCAATCCCCTCCAAACTTTTATTTTTGCATTTACAAACTTCTTGTTAGTCTTGCTGACAGCATGATCGGTTTCAATTAACCCAAACCTAGCAGAGTTGGTTACTCACTGCCACAGCGAAGCAAGAACCTAAATATGATACTGTTTAAATATATGTGAATTATTGCGATGTAAAAGTAATGTACATGCAGAAAAATATTTAATTCATTCATGAAATTTGAGAATGTACGTTGACCCCATTATTGCTCATTTTGCTGCGTGTCAGAACTTGATGCAGCAAGAGTAGTTTTAAGCTCTACCAATCAAAATGTTTGACACTCCAAGGACCATTTAATAACCATCAATTGTTTAGAAAGAACAGCTCTTTATGTACCTAAATTAGCGCGTGCTTTGTGGATGCTTTTAAACTTCCTCCCTTCGTTTCCCCGTCACTTTTACCACAAATTATCCTAAAAATACCCTCATCGATTCATTATCACCCGTCCTTGTGATCACACCTACAGGAAAACATTTTAAAACTCTGCGTCTCTTGACAGCATATCGATCTTATATGACTTTTCAAGCAGAACGCATGTTTTTGTATGAAAGTAGTCGTTCTTTTTGAAACCCTAAAGATGTTTTTGTTAAATGTTAACGAGTTCTTTATATACCAAGGAATGAGGAATATTATACTACTGTGAAACGATTAATAGACGAACCGTGAAAAAGGTACAAGTCATTTTGTTCCTGAAGGGTATTCCAGTTTTCAGAGCTCCATGTACGACCCAACAGTTACAACCCAATTCCAATCATTTCTTATTCTCTTTTTGTGTGGCTTGAGGTTTTTAGCCACGGAGAAAAGAAAGCATACAAGGACATTTGGGGGGTTTTACGGAAAAACTGTTTTGCGCGAGTCCCAGGTGAGCCATTTATATTATCATTAGTAGGTATCTCATATAACAGATATTTTTTTGCGATATGCATTGTACTGCTTAAACACCTTCGCCGACCAATGATAAAGGCTTTATTTGAATACGTACAGCTACTAAACACTAAGCTATCGGACATCTGTTTTACTCTTTTATTATTATTATCGTCATTACTTGTGCAGTTAAGTAAGCATGTTTTCAAGTAGACAGCAAAAGAGGAGAAATTGAGTAATGCTCACACTTCCTTACATAAATTTTTACGACCCTTTCACCAATGTATGTAAAAGAAGAAAAGGCGTAAAAACCTTATTTATGAATGTACTGTGAGGAAGACCACATGATTGCTCTTGTGTCAATCTTAAAACGTGGTTTATAGCGGAAAAAGAACGAAAGCAAAACAACCAACATGCTGTTAGAACATTCCTACTGTGAATGTCTTGAGAAGTGATATACCACCTTTTCCATTCTCAACCATCCCACAAGAATATCTGTAAGCCGTCATCACTAACTAACGCCTACAACTTGAAAATGGTATTCATTATATATCAAGTCAACCACAAATGGTTCTGGTACTGTCACCTCATGTAGAGACGATGTAAACATACAACGCGAGTCTTTAGCATATCTGATTAAACTAGAAGAAAACTGAAATCATACATAATTGATTGTTCATTCAGTCATCATTTGTAGAGCACATCATCAGGTTGACGAAGACGCATGAAGGTACAATGGATTTAAGCTAAGCGTATTTGTATTAAAGAAACTTATAGAATGATTTTCGGTTTTTATGAAGCTTTGGAAAACGAAGGTGCATACCATTTTTCTGCTTGGCTTCATTAAAACCACTGGTTATCCAATAACAAGAAAAATTTGACAAATGGTTGTATGAGTGCAGGCAGTTTTCATTGCCTTCTAAATCATTTCGCTGACATCGGTTATATGGAACACATTATGTACAAACTGTTGGAAGCTACTGACAAACTCTAAAGGTAACACAGCGTATTTTCTATGGTCTTGATCGCTGATGGAGAAAATCATAATTTTGGCTGATGGTCCGTTTCATTATTGGATGATGATGTGCCGTGTTTGCTTGTAGTTTACTATGTACATCGTGGTACTGACTGGAGAATGACCCACTTGCTAAATCTACCAAAGTTGCGGTTGTTGTTCATAAGAGCATGGCAAATACCGATTGCCTATATATATAGCAAAAGGACATCTGTCCAAGAGAGACAATGGATATTTCCCAACTAATATAACTACATAGTTTTAGAGGTATAGTGTTGTTTAAATAGAGTGGGATACTATAAGGCATCCACTGACATCTTCGTTGTATCTGTCTTTTGTTTCTCTATTGTCTCAAGAATAGAAGCAACCTAGATTGCGATTTCGTAATCGATAATAGACAGCATCAACCTTCTCCTCCCTTTCTCCTTTGTTTAAAAATTGTATGCATGGAAAGTGCAACATGGTTTTTTGTGAGTCTGGTGAAACAGCCCTTCTCTTGTAATAAACGAGAGGGGAAAATAAGACAAGGAAGGAAGACATTCCAAGAAAAATATAAAAGTGAGCAAAAAATTCTCTCATTTTGTTTTCGTTCAATAAGAACAGAACCACCACCACCATATTATTCCGTGTAGTGATAAACGTAAAAAGAAAAATGCTGTGGTTTTAATAGGTTTAAAAGGGCGCCTCGTTCTCCTATTTAAAAAGAAATTATGCAGTTGGCTCTCCGACAAATTGTCCACACAATAATCATACACCCATAAATAGAACCCAGCAAGGAATGAAACTTCTGTTGCTGAAATAACTCTACGCTGATACAGTTGAGAGAGAGAGAGAGAGAGAGAGAGTTACTATGAAATGAAGTCTATGTCAACGACCTATAGTTATATAGGAATTTGGTTTGCTTACTAACTTTAGAAATGTGTGTGCAGTTCGCCACATATCTCTCATGTGAGTTAACACTCCTACGACTGCAGGAGCAGTCATGAGTGAAATTTCTATATCTACTATAGACAGAGAGCGTATGAGAGAAAGAAGAGCTTGATGTAATAAGCGGTGGTTATTTTGTGGCAAAGGAGTGGGGAAAGTGGACGTATTTGGTTGGACAGCTATGGTGCTTCTCAAAGCAATTGAAATGAATGCAAGTGCACTATGCTGTGTGTACGATATACAACCATGATTGGTAGCAAAAGTGTCTTTTTAGTCTCTGCACACACTATGAAATAAGGGAAACAGTAAGTACTTTGTCTTCTCTCTCTTTCTCTCCTTTTCGAGATAAAATTGTGCGGTTATCTAGTTTTCTTTGTGGTCCCCTTAAGCTGTGTTTAGCAACATGGATCCATAAAAGATTAAATGGTACCGGCTTATTGTTGTCTGTTGTAAATACAAGCTCTGATGTTAACTAAATTGCTTTCTAGACTCTTTTTGCTTCTCAGGGCTTGCGTTCTGTACAGTTTTCTTGGTATATAGTCTCTGAAAATGAGTCATTGTTAGCGTACGAGACTAGATTGTTGGTCAATTAGCCGTGTCCTACAAATATATACAACATTTAATTGCAATGTTTTTGTGCATGATACTGCATGAACTAGTATAAAAGTAATGATAATTCTTTAAATGCAAGAGGACTATTAATAGGATATCAAAACCACGTTAATTACACACAGAATTTGATAGGCAATATAACATCAATATTGTATTGTGGTCACGTAAGTATATGAGACATGAATTTCACAGATTCTAAGATGGACAATTCTAAGATTCACTGAATGTAGGAAACTCTATCTATTTTGGATCTCATCCAAAAGGAACACAATACACTGTATCGCCAATGTATTGGTTTTGTGACGCAAAGAAGATTGAAATCCGTCGAGAATCGCATTTTCCTGCTGCTGACAAGCAGCAAAATAATTTCCAGTGGATATTTCCAAATTACCGAGAAATATAACATGGTTAGGGAATATCTCATATGTCAAGCAAGGAAGAAAAGAGTAAATATGCTCAATATAATAAATTATAATCCATTAGTTTATTACCGACAATCACATTATTAAATTATGTATGTACAGAAAGTCTAATAGAGCTAAGGATTTGCCTTATCAATACAAACGGACTTAATATTTTCATACAGGAAAGTTATGATTTGCCCACAAATAATATAAAAAAGAATAGCACTTCGATAGATGTATAATTTCCTTGCCATTCCAGGGCCATTCAAATGATAAGGACCTAAAGCTAAAACCGATGTAATAAGAATCTGTGTAATTCAATTCAAGAAGCAGTATCTTCAAGAAAAAGGTTTGCATCAGAAATAACGTCAGGGGTACTACAGGTACAAGAAATAGAAGAATGATTGTACTTATGATTTTTGAAAATCTACCTACACACCTCCATTATAAGAGTGCAACAGTAGTGTTTGCTATTATTCCCACGCAAAATTTCATACCAACAGACAGAACCAGAATAGGGCTCTTATTTTGTAGTGTGTTCTCGTATTAACACTACAGGTTTATTGGTAACAAACAGAACATCAGGAAATAAGGACTTGAATTAGACTAGTAGTAAGTTGGCAGTGATACTAACGTTGCTTGCACCACTCTTCCTGAAATAGCATCGTCCATTTCGATGTGTTTCAGGAAAAATCGTTATTTTCAGCAGTTGATATGATGATGAGATGATGGTACTTACATCCTTTACGTGGAAAATCTTCTTTTCTGCATAATATTGTCAAGCATACAAGTAGAAAACTCTTCACACTTCAGAAGTGGCCAATGAGCATCATCATCACCTGCTAAAAAGCTGGTAACAACACACTTTTGCCAAGAGAAATCATATATGATTTCATCCATGATTACAATAGGCATACCATATTTGCATGCATTATTCATCTACTCCTGTTTTTTGATGATGCGAAAAAGAAACGGATATGTAAAGTTGAAATACGTCGAATGGAAATGAAGCAAGGAAATAACAATAATCACACGAGCGCACTTTTTATTTGAGAAAAACGGGGGGCTGGATTTTTGTTGAATATTTTATTGCAAATTCTTATTCCGTTTGCTGGCAATAAAATGAAATTATTTAATGTTTCATGTCACCCGCTGGTTGGTCCTTATGATATTCATCCAGATTCTTTTAAGAAAACTGTCAACTTTTGGTGAGAACCAGCACAGTCAGTTCGATGGAACATTCCATTATTCTCTACTCACTTGGTGGGGCTTTCCAACTATCCAGCGATTCAGCATTTTCCAATTTATCCTACCTTTCCCCGTGTCTCTTTTACAAAAGTAAGATCTTCTGTAATAATATATTTCACTGACACCTTGAGTATCAACATTATGTGCGATGTACGAAATTTAAAATTTTCAAGAACACTCGTATTCGTTAGCATAAACTAGGAACCGTTGTCAGTCTCCAAATTTATTGTTAAGATCGAAACGGCTAGCAATAAAATATAGGGTTTTTCATGTAAAAGTCAACTTAAGGAGCATCATTTCAATCTTGTTTACTTCACTTTGAATATTGTACAGATACTTTACAACAAAAGAGTTTGAGGCTTCTCGTTTCTGGTAATTTTATAATAATTTTCACCTCATAAAATATACTTGTATATAATGTTATTTTTTTATTTATGAGTTTGGACTGTTTACTTTCTGTTGTACTGGGAATTGCCAGAAAGAAGTAAATAAACAGACGAAGTGAAATAAATATGTTATGTTCGCTCTATTATTATAACAAGATATACTCGTTATATCATGCTCACTGAATAGTTTTCCATTACTGAAGTGTATAATATAGTGGGAAATTTCTATTCATTCTGATTGCGAAACGATTTTGCTAACAACATGTGCCTGCATCCTACAAGACTTTAACTCTCTCTCCATATTTTACCCTTTCAACTAAAAACTCTGGTGATCTGACAAAAGAGGAAAGTTAGGGTGAGGTGGAGAAGAATGAGATTTTTTTGTTTGCTTTTGAGCACACTTTTTGCATGTTAATTTTCTGAAGGCCGCCCGTTTGTTGAACTACAGCATGCAAGGATACGATATACGGTATTGGTTGATTGGTAATGATAAGTGCAGAACTTAACCAAAACTGCTGCGTTGGAATAGTCTGACTCTGACATTATTATAAATTATAACTATACTATAACCAAGCATGTTTATCCCCAAGTTTTCTGCAATGTGAAATGTGATCGTAAGCCAGCCTATACTCTGCGTTTAGGCTTTCGCAAGTTCAGTTAACGATGTTTTTTCTATCAAAATGTGAATCTTTATGACACACTGTTATTCATCTTGTCACTTGCAATTAGTGTAATATGATAGCATCATCGAGTCAAGTGTTGTTAAAATTTAGTTGACGACCGCTGACATATATAGTAGTATTAGGAATAGAGAATATGTATGTGGACACTGGGCATGCAGTTTATTTTAAATTGGCCTTAATTGTCTAATTGCGTCATAGCCTTTTACACGTAATTGAACATGACAATGTTGTTTTGTTACTGATGTTTGCCCAATAGATGGATGCTTACCGTTATCACAAGTCTTCTTTCACCCTCTGAATTTCTCATCATTCGCGTGTACGATACAGCTCCTTGAATTATAAACACAAGAGTTGCTCCGACGGTAATAATGATGATGCATACATAAATTATTCAAGGACATGCCATGAAAAAATGATTGCCAATAATGGAAATTTCTCTAAAAATCATGTCATCGTCAATCGAGGCAACTACTCAATATAGGCGTTTATTATATTTGCTGAAAACATAATCTCATTTCTATGCTCATTCAGCTGTTTTCTAATTTTTCTATAAATGGTTGCCTTTAACCCTCACTCATTCCTTATTCCGGTTGAGTGTTTAGCAAAATTGAATTTCGTAATGATCGTGGGAAACCTGTAATTTTGTTCTTGCGAGGAAAGACGAAGTTTTTAAATTAATTTATTCTGCGAAATTTCACACGCGTAGATACAAGAATCTACTATATAATGCTATTTGATATGTGTAAACATTTTAATCTATAACGCAATGCCAATGCCATATTTCATTCCGTCTCGTCTTCTTGTGTCATACTAAAAGATTTGCCAGGGTCTCACATTCAATTCTCTCTCCGCAAAATTAAAATTGGATTAGGTGTGTCCAAAAAACTACTTTTCGTACAACGCCGTGAGCGAAATGGTTAACCATAAAGTGTCAGTGTTCGTCTTGAAAGCAAGTTTTCTCTTTTTTCAAGGAAAAAAGTTTACTTTCTCACGTTGTTTAACTACTGCCTGCCATTCCCAATGTCTTATGCAACATATCACTTGGAAAGATTAAGATGTAAAGTGAATTCACTTTTTTGCTTTTTTAAAACGCAAGTCACAGTACATTACACAAGTTATTATGTCTCTAGGATAGATGTATACACGTTTTTGCTCCTAATCGAAAAACTTTTATCATCGAGTCACGACACCGGCCAGCAGGAGAATAGGTATACATATTATAGGAGTGAACGCTTCGACCCAAGTTTCCATGCATAAATTGAACTAAAACCAGCAGATGATGAGTAAAGTGGAATTTTCGGGAAAAGTGAAAAACTGATTGAAGGAAAGAGGAAAGGAAAGTCATGCACGAATACCTATATATTCTCGCGCGTTGTATTCTCCTCAAATAAATTGAATTTTAATGATCAAAAAAGGTGTTTAAAAGAGTTCAGCTCAGAACATTATAGGCAAGTTCTTACGTGCTCGATACGTCTATATTTTATACTGTATTTGTTTCCTCTTTTTAGAAGCTCTCTCTTGCCGTAAAAAAGACGTTAATAGATTAGATCCTTGAGAAAAGTGACGGACCACAAGCTAAAGAGAGATCCCATCGCTCACCCATCCTCTCACTTCCTCTTTACTGTTTACCAAGCAAGTTAACTCTATAACCAGATAAGAGTCTACGAACACTCCACACACTAGTTTATCAAATTACATGAAATATAGGAAAGTGATATAGATTGCATCATATACTGGGAAGAGGTTATTAGGAAAAGATTTCGAAAATTGTCCTGAAATTCTTGTCATGCTTTTGGTGAAAAGGGTTAAATGCAAACACGCAGAACATTTTACACTTTACCTCAAGGTTATTCCATTTAATGAAGATTTTAATGTACCTTATTGTTGTTTGAAATGCAAGCGCTATCTATAAGCATACAAGAGCTTTTGAGCCTCCAGCAGCAGATGTTTAGTTGAGAAAAAAGATCTTCCATGGATAACAGCTTACCCGGAACAAAAAGAAACGAAACCAGTTTGTGTCTTTTATTTTCCCCCGACTGTCTCTTCTCTTCTCCAGTTATCTACCATTGACGACATACTCTCAGAGTCACACATAAAAACATACATGCTTATAAGAACGTTAGCATCGTCACACTCCACTTTCCTCTTATTACTGGTCTCTGCTGCGGCTTTCTCCACACGTCTGCACTTGTTCATTATTGTATAAATAGCATTACTCGCTCGCCTTCTTCTTCTTCTCTCTTTCTCTTTCACTCCTCTTCAATTCCACTCGTTTAGTACTGCCACTTTCACGTTCCACTGGTTAATGCAATTTAAAGAGACGAAATGGAGTAAAAGGTGTGACATGCACTGAATCAGACAAGGGAAGCAAAAGATATTATTTGAAAGCAGAAACAGAGCGACGACTGCAATGAAGCGACGGATGGACTAAAACCTACATTTTGGGTTTTCCAATATGGTAGCGACGTTGTTTTTCCGTCTAAATGGAACAATCCACTGGAGTAACCTTTACTGATTTATTTCATATTAACTTTCTATTACAGAATTTCCGCTTCATTTCTATGGGCCAAGAGCCTCGTGGCTGGAAAAACAAACATTGCTCAAAACAGTTTGACACACTACTCAGTCAGACACAACGCTTGCATGGAAGTAGTATATATCAATGAGTACAATTACATCCAATTCGGTTGATGTCCCATTAAAATGCAATAAAAATATATGCTTTGCTTCTGCTGTATCAGAGCATCCTAAATTATACATATACATACGTACACATGCAATGGATATATATATACGTATGGAAATGTACAAGAGAGGAAAGCTTTTAGCAGGAGATGCACTAACTACATAATTTCTAAATCAACATTTTCTTTGGATTACATTTGTTGTACTTGTTAAGTTTAACCTGACAGCGGCATTTTAACACCTGAAAATGTGTTCATACATATTTAATTATCCCAAGGACATGAAGATAACAACATTTCAAATTCAAATTAATGCATTTCACATTAAATCATTGTGTGCCTTCAGTTTTTATATTTGCATAATGTGTTTAGGAATCAAAGAAAGATTTGAAACTTTTTTCTTATAGTCGTTATATTTAATTCATTAGGAGATTTAAAAGAAAAGTTTCTCGATAATTCACAATATAGCGCGCAAAAAACTAATATTTCTACTCTGGTTTTCCTACGTATATCAATTATATGTTGTTATACACCGAAAATGCCGATGCTATGTGGTTCTTCATTAGGAAAGTTGCTAGAAAAGTTACTTGTGTTTGCCTAATTTAATGAGAGATGAAATAAGTGAATAATGATGACAATGGTATTTTTGAGGACAAAAGTCTATTTTCTCTGTGGTTGACTCAATTGAAGGACGCGTACCTAGGCTAGGGATACTCAGCACACGCAGCTACAAAAGGTTTGTCTGCTAATGCATAATTTGATTTCTGGCTATATATTAATGCATTTTATTCTGCACGGGTACATTTTTTCACGACGGTTCGTCTCCAACTGTGCTAATGTTTAGTGCGCCTTGTGATTTGCATGATGAGATGAAAAATTACCTTGTTGAGGAATAAATCGACCTTAAATGTATTTTATTTTCTGTGAAGGTAGTTGGATTTTAATAAAAACCAGTGTGATTTATGTGAGCTTTCACACCCATTCCGTCTAAAAATCTCATTTTCTGTGAAGAAAAATGAACACATTGAAAAGAGGAAGGTTTTGTTACTAGTTATGAAAATGAGGAATAGCAAAAAAGGTACCTCAGACACTATGGAAGCTTATGTAGATATTTACATCACAGTATATATGACAGCTTCTTTTGAAAAGTGTGTTATTAACTTGCGACTCAGCAAGTTACTCAGAATGTCCGTGGCGTCTGTCCGTCCGTCCGTCTGTTCGCACGATAACTTCCGAACGGAAGCGAATTTTTTAAATCTGTTTTTTGCAATGGCTTTCTGGTCACCACCGCTTGGATGAGTTCGAAGATGGGCACCGTTGCGTAACGGCA
>JAQIXW010001586.1:0-18596 GCA_034700685.1 Willowsia buskii | reverse complement strand
TGCAAACGCAAAAACGATAACCGGTCAAAAATGGTTTTTCCATTACTCATCATCACCGTCACTTTTCGACTCGACGATGATAGCCTAGTGCGTTGAGTCAGAAAAAGTACTTATTTTGCAACTCTGTCGTTGACAAGTTTAGAGTAAACCATAAACCATCCAGTTCTAAATAATTTTAAGCCCTACTCGCTTGCAGGAATTGCAAGCAAAAAGCATTTTATTTTATGAAGGAATTTTATGAAAGATGATGGTTGAAAAGTCATGGGTTGTGTTTATGAGTTGCTGCTGCTGACTCCCATAACTGCCTGTTATGACTTTCGTATTTGTTTTGATGACTTCATTCAAAATTCATAGTCTAATTCAATACAATTAAGGAGCATCGATCAACACAACACAAGACTGTATTTAACTGGGAAATCGATTTCCAAATTCCAGAATTATTACAAGCTGTAATACTAGTGACTCAGGCAAAATGCTAGTTTTCAATGCATAGCTGAAACATTTCGCTGGTAATGGATGATTAATGATTACAATGATAATACTTCTTTACAGTGATAGGGGATGTCTATCATTTTTTCTTTATTTAGATTATTAGCAAATGCACTAAACCATCAACATTGCATTGCATTTCATTTTTAGCTTGCGCTCAATTTACTATTGACCTTTTGAATAGACTATCGATTTTTACGCTTCTTTCGCATTCATCACTTGCTATCTGCTCCTATCCAAATACGCTAGTTTGATTTCAAGAGAAAACTTTGGAACATTGCACATGCAAATTTGACACCACCACTACTGCACCGACAATCCGATTCTGTGTTCAGGTGGCCATAAGCAATCATTTAATCTGAAATGGATTATACACGACACTACTTTACAACTTACTTGAGTCGGGATGTTGCGATATAAAAACCCCAGTACGAGTTAAAACGTCTATAGTAATAGGAGTTTCAAGATTTTAATGTTAATGTAATTCACACATGCGCTTATCACCACACTATTTTCTACATTACCAAAAACTGATCATTCACTCACACAACAACAACGGTTAACAACACAACTTACGATTACAATGTGAACAGCGCTTATGACTAATTCTTGTAATTTTTTTTACATTAAAAGCACAAAATTTGCACACACTGCTATCTCCCCAAATGGGTTCATCATCCAATCCAATATAGAACAGATAAAAAGATATCACATCGACCATACTATTATTATCATCTTAAATACAGATATATTTGGCAGTTCGTTCTAGCGTTTGCCACGTCTTTTGTTGTAGCAACATGATGGTTTGCAGTCCAAATAAAATTCTTGGTTACAGCGACCGTCAGTAGCACCACCGCCAGAAGCAGTGGAGTGGATTCCTAATGCTTTGATAGAAAAGTTAATACTGGGAACACAAACAATGTATATGTTTTACTTACTAAAATGCACAATATTAGTTTTTAGACAATAACACTGCAACAATAAGGATTGTAGAGCGATAGTATAAAATGCTGTTAAAAGTGTCTATTTATTGTATTGTTTTTGAGGTGGCAATTTTTGTATCCGTTCTGATTTAGTCGTCATCAATTAGATTTTGCTAAACACCACCATCATATTATACATGCTGCTTTTACTGTTGCTGAGACTATCAGAAGCAGATATTGTACATTGTTATCTGGCTGCACAACAAACAACACACAAAAATTACACCTAAACCTTAGGTATTGGAGGAGAGTAGAGGGGAGTATATTTGTACTTGATGGGGAATTATGTGGATGTGCATGCACGAACGAGAGATAACTTTGTTGCTGTGAGTACAATACACCTACTATCCTGAAAAGAACCTCTTAATTTCAGGACAAGACACTCATAAGTGGAGTGGTGGTATTATATGGTGTTGTTGTCGTCTAGAGCAGAAAAGAAAGAAGTTCTATATCCGATCCCTTTTCTGTTTAATAATGGAACGTATGTACATACATATATTTGCTCACACAAAAAAGTAACGATGTGATCTATATGTATGCTCTTTTATTATCACTTTAGAAGTTTACTTTCAGTTGCCTACTACGCACAATGTTCTGGCGTACAAATGAATGATGTATGGATGCATACCATGTAGACATATACAACTACGTGTAGTGGGGTATAGATGCCAAAACACGAGCCAAATGAAACCAAAATCAAACTTGAGCCAACTCACAGACATGCATATAATGTGTAGACACAAGCAAAGATATATAGAATATTTAAAATGTAGATGTGAGTGCTATGAAAACTGGCCAGACTTGCAAAGAAAAAACTCTTTTCTGTAGAGGCAGGCTTAACTTTAGTGCTGTATATAAAATGATGTGAGAGAGTACGCTGTTCAACGATTCTGAATCTAAAAGTGAAATATGTATGGTTTCTTCTCGAATAAAAATACAGACCAGAGTCAAGAAGAACGCAAAGACAACTCCATCATCATCGCCTCCATTAGTTTCTTCCGTGTTTTGCTGTACAAGCCTAGTCCGTATTTTTAATATTATGCTATGCAAGACCAACTCACATCTTGCATGCATAGATACAACTAAATGAGTCTGCATTCCTTCACATATCTATACATACATAAGCAATTGTAACAACGTATACCTAATAATGCATCATCGCAATATCACGGTACTAGTTACATGTCTTCATCTTCATTCACTTTCCACATCGTTCAAGCAACCGCACGACTTGGCAATTTGTGACTCGCGACGCGATCTAACTCTTCTTTGCTGTTTTGCTGGCGACTCAAAGGCAGTTGAGCCGCTGCTGTGTGACTGGGCAAAGAAGTCAAAACTGAATGCTCATTTTCTGCTAGATAACTTTTTCTCAGGCTCAGGCAGATGTAGCAAGCAACTAAATTTTCATTGTTTCCTATTGGAATTGTCATAATCACCTTTTGCATACATGCGGTCTTCATTATATTATGTACGCACGTTTTCTCCGTCAAAGCTTTAAGTTTGTAAGATGACTGGAAAGAAAATAGTTTCATATCTTTTGAGGTTTGAAATAATATTTGAGCAATTATTTAAGGACATTGTACATAAACTTTTTTCATGAACAAAACGCTGAGGTTAAATGTGTCTGGGCACATTTTGTTTTTTACTAGACTATTGGATTTGATAGCTGGAATGGAAAATCTTATTTTAAATTTATATGCGTGTATGTATTATGTATATGGAGTTTCTAAAATAAAACAACGTGTGCATTTTATTTTTGCCTCTGGGAACTTGAAAGTAAAATTTTTCACGGGGACGGATATACATCTTTTAAAACTGTCTCTAATGCGCGATGAGTGTTGGAATCAGCAACGTTGATTGCATTGCACACTTTTGAAAATCACGTTAGCGGATGCTCCCTATTATTCCATGGCTGGCAGTTATCAAGGCCGTTTCATGATGCGCCCTAGAATCAGTCGACTTTTTAATTCGCATTCGATACACCATCCCATCATCATCATTCAATGACAATATTAGATTAGAGCTTTGGTGATGGTGCGATTCATCTTCCCTTGTTCTCACGAGCGATCCAATAAGGTTTGCCAATACAAAAAGCGAAGCATTATGATTCAATGTTATGTTAACGATGTCGATCTCAAATTGTTGTACAACCAATGTAAGTTTATTGGGACACAAAAATAAGGCATGACACAGTACATTTAATGGAATCAATTTTACTTTGCACCTGCTCATTCAAATGCATCAGTAAAGTTTTACAGCTTTCCAAATTGGGTAAGGTTTTATTTTCACCAAATTAAGACCGTTCAGATTCTGACAATCTTTCACAGGGTCATTTCAAGGTGACACATACATTAATTGTATGATCCAATTAATATAATTTTGATTGGTACTTCACTTGACCAGCCTCCAAGTTGACATCCGGCATCAACTGGCCCAAACGAGTGGTCATACCATGATTTAGTAGAAAAGACGAAACATTAAGTATGGCGAGAAAATATATTTATGTACATTTACACCTAGCTTAAAAGTTCGCAATAAGAGACGACATTAATTGCGTTGTGGTAAGGTATTATAAACATATTATGCTATTAATTGTTCAAGGGAAGCTGACTTTTCCAAAGAGACTATTTCCAGCGGCAGCAGCGTCATCTGAACTGAAGTAGTCCTTCCATAATGATTCGTAGACTTTAATATCAATGTCGGTCTTGCCATCCTAGCAAATCATTCATCATACGCATGTTAAATATCATTAGTCACGGCACGCAGTACTATTCAAAGCAACGAAACGTGGCAGCTTTGTGTATCACGCAAGGATTATCATGAGTAACTTACGCTGGAGATCTTTTTAAACGCATTCTTGGATTCTTCTGCAGGGATTCCAAAGGTCTGGCAGACGTTTGTGAACTCACCCTCATCAATGCTACCGTCACCTATACAATCAATGAAAATTATAGTCAAACTTCAGAAACCAAATTGGCTACTCATTTTATGCTCACATGCATAAAATCTCACCAGAGGTATCCTGAAGGCGGAACATGAAGTCCATGTACAGCTTCTTCCATTCGTCATTAAGGGGCTCTGTCCACATGGTAAGCCATTCCTCTCGGCTGACCTGAAGAATTAAGAAATTCGATCTCAAGTAAATTAGTGTCCAAGAGCCACAGCTGAAACCTCACTTTCGTTTTCCCACACCACACACTTACGGCGTTGTCCTTGTTAGTGTCAGCTCCAATCCTCAGTTTCTCCCAGATGGTCAAGAATCGAGCACTGACATCCTTGTAGTTGTCGTCTCCTTGCTTGTAGCCACGGATCCTGGCAATGTTCTATGAAGGCAATCGAAGAAACGATAGAATCACATCACAAATCTAGTACCCAGTAGAAAATAGTTTAGCAGACCAGCGAAAACTTTCTCGCAAACTTCTCTCACCTCAATAGCCAACTCAAAGTCGTTCCTTTCAATGGAACCGTCTTTGTTGACATCTGAGGAATCACAAAAACAAATTTCCTTGTCAAAAGATACCTTCAACATTCAATCAGTATTTTGAATAAAAAAATCACTCAATTCACTAACCAAAGAACGTGTCGAAGACGTAGTTGAGCTTGTTTTTACGGATTTCGGAAACCATCTTGCTTGAATAGAAACGAGAGAGAGAGAGAGAGAAAATAAATGGATAAAAAAATATAAGTCAAATTAAAGCGGAAACTTTCCCCTAATATAAAAAGTCTTTGAAAATTTCTTCACCTTTGCTATATTCTTAACCTCTGGGGTAGTGTGCGAACTTTACTTTGTGAGACAAGTAGGAATGAAGAGGAGCACAGCTCACAACTAAAGTTGCCCACACTAACTGAAGTCTGCTAATGGAATGGACCTGACGGAGGAAACAATGAAACGTTTTTTAAGAAGTTGGGCTGGAATTACCTTCGACTTGGGAGACCTAAAATAAACTTCTCAACCGACCTATGCATGCTTAGCTATTTATTTGTAAGAATTTAGATAACGTGTATGATAATACTATCACTGCTTATTTGAAAAAAATTTCTGTAATGTGGTATTACCCTGCAGTTAATCCTTCTGCAGCTCATCATGACCGTAATGATGGGAATGCTTTCTCTGCACGTTTAGATACATTAATGTGTATAGAATGCAATTTAAATGATCGAGGAAAAGATTAAGAGAGAGAGAGAGAGAAAAAAAAATACAACAAGCCAAAAAGTCCATACATTGTAAAGTTATAGATGAGCACATCTACAGCAACACAGCGCCCGTTCATTTCCGTTTTTTCATCAAAGTCCTTCATTTGATAGATCACGCTTTTTCCTTGCAATTTTTTTTCTCTTCCTTTGTGTTTTGAGTTTCTTGTCGTGTAGACGAAAAAGAGCCGTCAATACCTACTTGCAATTACGCTCAATTACAATACATTATAAATGCCTATATAAATAGCAATAATATGCAAATTTAGAAGAGTTGTGGTGCAGGTTGTTTTTAATGGTATTATAATAAAAAGTCCCGACGATGTACATGCATAACATGCTATTTATTACACTTTCTGTGGTACTTTTTTACTACTGTGCGTATTCAATACATCTTACAAGCAACCAGGTTTTGTGGTGGTCGAAATTCTTCAAGACCCGGGTGGCACACTTCGCCTTTCACTGAAAAAAAAAATGAACCCTTGAATAGTCAACCTTCATTGCAAACAGAAAACGCAAGCATTTAGCCTTTCTTAATCAGTTTTAATCGCAAAAACATCCTCGTACCCCAGTGCACTATCATTATTACAATAAATGTGATCATATAAAATTGTATATGTGTATCGTGCAGCATGCAAATTTTTGGGATTACCGATGTTCATTACTATCATCATCATCATCCTGAGATGTTTCAATTAGATCTCTAACGTATATTATGTTCCTATATGCATAGGCAATAGGCTTACGAGTGTCTATTTTCCGTTGACAATGCATTTGATGATACAATCTATTTTATCTCCTACTCCGTACAGCAGAGCATAGGGCTTCTGAGTTCTGAGTAGTTCTGACTGACATCATTTTCACAAATAATACACATAAAAAGCCAATTGAAGAATAGCAGCAAAAAAAGCGAGCTTCGTTTGTCGTTTGAAGTGATGTGTTCTTACCTTGTGCCCATAATAGAGCATTATATTTATATTTATAGTTTTCTTAGTGGACCTGTCTCTCTCACCGGGAAATGACAAGTTCGCATATTGCTTTCCTTTGTGTGCCTTGCGGACAGGACAAAAGTTTACAGAGTATGAAGGCAAAATTAAGTGATTTGGTTTCACAAAGAGTAGAATGAATGTAATGTGTCGAATCAAGCAACCTTGGTTCCACCTAGCACCTTGCATTATTCAAGTAAATCGGTGCATATAAAAATATCAGGTTCATAAACAGGCAGGCCGACAACTTTTTTTCCAACTTCCAACATGTGAATTTAATTCTTTTGAGTTGGGTTGCAAGGAAGCCGGCAACCGTCAACCGTAAAATGCGTGGTGAAATACACATTATTGTATTAAATATTCTGTGAAAATGAAGGAGATCTCTAGCGTACTTAAAACCTTCAGGATTCCACATCTCTGTCCTTTATAATGAGTTATGCAAATGGCAAAGCTCGACTTCACATTTTTACATGAAACTGGGCATGGCAAGCCAGAAAACACACATTTTAATTCATTTTGTTCTTTCAAGTTTTGAATAGTTCGAATGAATAAATGCTGCATGTATACCAGCCCTTCTGGCTGCTTCATAGCATAATCTTCATTTTTGTCCTGCGGTGACATGGTGTTCGTTTTCAATATTTATTGTACTCATTATATTACTACATGCGCTACACGGCAGCCCGGCATTGAGACTAGGATCCGGTTGGACGAAAAAGAATATTTAGCTATTGTTTCTTTAAGATTGATGTCTAGAGAAAGCATTTAAACGGGGCAAATTGTTATCTTCAGTGTCCAAAAAAGCTCACATTAAGACAATTACTGTGGCCTTCTCGAGCAATAAAAGCAGTTTTCATAGAATGCTCATTTCAATCTTTATGAAGATCATTTGGTTTGATTCAGTTCGATAAAATACGGCATCAACTAAATCAATAATGGGGTTATCCATCCTCATCTACACATCTTAAATTTTAAGGTTTCTCTTCAGTCGTGCAAGCCTTTTCCGAGTCAACTGTCATTGTGTCATTCTTCCTTTTTGCCCGGGTGTGAAGACGAACTAAAGACATAAATCGGGACAGGGACAGTGAAGAAAAAAAGTGACACTACCGCCACAGCATCGGAAATTAGAAAAAAAGCTGCTTTGATATAAATACCATGGATGAAGAAGGAAGAAGTTGCACGGGAATAAGTTTATAGGCTGAGACTAGTCCGCATTGTGATCCGCAATCAACAGCAGCACCAACAGCATTTTAGAAGCTCAATGTTTGATTTCGACTCATCACATCACACTACTTTCTCGGTTTTAGTATATTGATGACGCTATAATGTACAAAAAAATCTGTTGGCTGTACAATAAGCTCAACCATAACGTTTTTGGCTCTTTCTCAGCAATAAATCTCTGCAGGGGACCTTGAATTTAGGCACCAGTTAGTAGCATGATTGAAGACAATTTTTTTCTTGTAGTGTGTGTATGTGTACACAAAAACCACACTATAGCATCATGTTTCTCTTCCTTTGTTTTTAGCCGATCCGGTGATGTTGCTTTTCCCACGTTCTCTTGTACCACATTATTCAGAGAGATATTATTGAAAAAGTCTATGAAAGTTTAGCAGGACTCTTGCATGTGTTTTGTTTAAAAAGAGCTTACATGTCATATCTTTTTATGTATCATGATGAGGTAGTAAGAGAGCCAATAATAGTCATAAAAAGGTAATCGGGTTCTCAGCTCAGGTTAAATTAAACTGTAAACAAGTGACAGTCATCAGTAGACACGAATAATAGATTTATATAGAGAATTCTGGTAATTTAATGACGATTTTTTTCCCGAATGTGTATAAATCACTCCAGAGAAAATCAAACACCAATTTTTGGTCCGCTGGTTGGCACGTTATAAATGAAATTTTTGCTTGAATGAATACTCCCCTTATTGATGTCGAATAGAAAATCGGACGACTTTTACATCACTGCACTGTTCCGAATTAAAAAATTTGAAGAAGAATTTATTTAAGAGGAGTAGGCGATTGTGTCGCAATGTTGAATACTCCGATAATATCTGCCGATAAGTGAAAAATAGAGAAAAAAGTGCTTCCTCAAAATCAGCTTGCCATTAACAAGTGATTCGTGGAAATCTATGACCCTAGCCAGACAGTAAATGGGATTTGGTTCATTTCACCTGTATCACTTTTATGCATCCTTTTCTGTTCTTTTGAGTAATGTCTGTTTTCGAAACCCTGAAAATAAAAATACCGTATTTTAAGACTGTCTGAATGTGATTTATTTCTGTCTGGGCTACATTTAGACAAGAGATGTGACAACATTGCCGTAACGTGTGTGATTCCCAGGAGAATCGTAGGATAAAAATGACCCAAACACAATGAAGCTGATACTTATATGCACTAATGCAAACGAAAGCAAAAATGTGTCTTGGAAGAAAAACCACATAGTCTCATGATAAGGTGTGCGTATGATGAAAGGCGAATTACGACATACTCAATACACAGTAAGTGCCTAAAAGCTCAAAAATTGTCAACCTTTTCTAATTCTTGTAATTGTTTTTCATTCAGTTATTTTATCTCAAAGCTTTTAGCAATAATGTCTGGGAACAATGCGTCAATATGAGTAAATATGTTGGTTAATTGAATAAGAAATCTTGCACTTTAATTTCAATTGTTCATACTGTTTTGTTGACAAGAATCATTCGACTATAATTTTTTTTGAAAAAAATTCTACAGAAAAAGTTTTGACCAATTTAGTTTGGAACATTTTGAATGGTGATTTCAGTAGTCTTGATGTTGTTAACTCGGAGACTGTCTACACAAGTGATCTTCCTGTCGAATGGGAATCCGAATGGACGCTTGTCAGGGTTGGTTCCATGCAAGTTTCCACAGTAGGAGAGAGAGTTGTCAGAGGATTCAACGTAGTGCTCAGCATGGAAATCGTGTTCGTGGTCAGTGAGAACAACGATGAGCTTGAACTTCATACCTTCAGGCTTGCCCTTGGGGAGGAGAAGGCCGTGTGGGAGACCACAATGACGGACCTTCTTGTCTACAACGTACTCGCGGTTTCCAGCAATGGCATCATTGACTTCCTTCAGAAGCTCCTTGAATCCCTTGCGGTCGGGAATGGTGACGGATGAAGCATCACTGGAGCGGCGGATCACGTTCTGAGTTTTTAAAAATAAAATGCAATTGTAGTGAATAAGAAAAGCATTAACACAGAATGCATAGACTGAACTTTTATATTCTAGATTAAACTCACTTGTCCAGGTTTAAGTTTGATGACAAACTTGTCCAATTCGATAACCTCCCATCTCAAAACATCAAGGGTGTTTTCTTCTCCATAAAAGTTATACTTGGGAGCAATGAAAATTCTGGCAACTGCAGATTTTTCAGCGTCAGAATTGGCGGTAATGACATATTCAAAAGGTTCATGGGACAGGCGGCGTACCTTGGCTTGAATGTCTACGTCCTATGTAATAATGTACATATAATATAAGCAAATAATTAAAAACTAACGTTTAACAGAATGACTTGCTTTCTGAATATCTGTATGCTTACCTTGACGTTCTCGGATGTATCCAAAGCATTGATAAGATCAAAGTAAAAGTCTTGGAAGTATGTGACAAGTGTGTTGGGGGTGGAGGCTTTGCTCTTTCCAATAACCTTAACGGCTTCTACGCTCACACCTGGAAGTTCAACTTCTCCCTGTAATTGAGATAAAGCAATCAATTCAATAACGTCCACACGAGAAATATAATATTTGTTACATTGATAGATATTTGATATATTGTAAGCTTACCCTAGTGTAAGGAGGGAGAATGTCCTTGTGCTCCTTGAAAAGGTTATCCATGTACTTGTGAAGACGGAAGAAAGCAGGGTCACGAGTGGCAGTCTCAAAATGCTCGAGTACACCAGGCTTAAGCTATATACAAAATTTGCAAAAGTACGATTTAAATTCAATTGCTTCTGGCTTACTCATAAAGTTTTTCCTTAAAGGCCAACGCGCATATTTACTTACGCCAAACTTTCCCTTGGGATCCGTGACACGAGAAAGCATAATATGAGCCGCATTGTGAAGCGATCCGTAGAGATGTGAGTTTACTGTATCAGCAGATGCTTCAATGAGGGCTCCAAGAATATTGATACCTTCGGTTCCATTGATGCTGATTTTCTCTCCTTTTTCCTAAAGATAGAAGAAGACCATGATTTATATTTCCTTTTCCTATGCATATAAAATTTATGATTCAGTGTGATCATGACCATTCCATCTTTTAGAACAAGAGATTGCTTACGTTGACAACAAATCCAGCAGCAATAGCCTTACGGATACGGCTTTCGTATTGCTTCATGTCGTTGACAGTGAGGAATGGCAGGTCTTGGAACATCATGTTATCAGGGCGAGATGGGAATTCGTGACCAGTCTTGTATTGGGCTTTTGGAACGAATCCTTCTTTCTGTTAATGAGGCAATGTATTTGGTCATGGTCAAATGTATGCTAAATTGCTTGGCATGAAAGTTAGCTGGTTAAAGCGTTAACTCACGATTGGCTTGTCCCAATGAAGTGGGTGAACATCGGGCAAGTTATTGGACAATCTTTCAGAGTCGAAACGAGCGGCAAGTTGGTGATGCATGTACCAGAAAAGCTCTCCCTTGCGGTCCTTGTGCACTCCATACTTTTGAGGTTGGAAATTGGAATATACATAGTTTTAGGGGTGTTTTTTGTTTAATTGCTATATTTAATTCAGGTGGGTTGTATTACCGCTTCCTCTTTCCACCAGAAAGGGTAGTCCATGTGCCAGTGAGAGTGATGGGCATTCATGCCGATATCCTCACCAAAGTAGGACACACGCTGTTCTTGGTTCCGAATCGTACCAGTAAAATTCATAGGGATGACGACAGGAGTTTGAGTCATCTTGGCTCTGTAAGCTTGACGCACGACATCAGAGGTGGTGAAAAGATGTGGGAAGACTTCATATGGAGGTGGGAGGATAAGTCCTTCCTCACGGTGAAGAAGAGCAACGCTGAAGGCATAGTAGAATTGACCCTCATTGGTAAGCTCACGGGCGGCAACGGCAGTCTTATAGAATAGATCCCAATCCTTGGCAAAATGGAGGATCTCGAAAAGTTCAATCATCTGCTTACGATCCTTCTTTTCAAAAAGGTTGAAAATCTCTCCACGCTTTTGGTGCTTTCCGGTCGTGACTGCTTCAAAGTAGTGCTTCACGGCATCACCGTTGGTGTAAGAGTCCAAGTGTTCAAGGGGGTGGTATGTGTTTGCAATTTCCTTTTGGGCTTCATCTTCAATGGGGGAAGAGAGTTTCCAGGTAAGCTTCAGAACAGCCAACTGCTTCTTGAGGAAGGTTTCGTCGGCTAAAATAGTATCAACATAAGTTTTATATGTCAACTCTAAATAAAATGAAGTGGCAATCCCAAGTTGCCCCTAATGAATGAAAGTTACCTTTTTCTAGCTTAGCTAGTGCAGAGCCAATGGCTACTGCAAATACGAGGGCGCAGGCGAGTGCAAACTTCATTTTGGCACAGACTTTCGCTCAAATCTATTCTGAAAGTCGGAACTATTCTGGTCATCCAGCATCCTTTTATACCTAGAAACTTGTCCAAGTCTTATCCACAACAAGTAATGAGATTTAATTCAACCATTAATACTCATGTGCTATAAAAATGCTAAAGATGGTATGCACATAGTAAATCATTTTTCTTTGCCATAAACTGGAGAGAAGCAAAAGTATCGACCTGAATAGTGGACATTATCTTGTATCGCATACGTAAATACATTGAAAACTTACCAACACTCGTCTCAAATGCGTCTTATATAAAGAGTAAGTTGATATCAATTTTATCGCTGATTGCATTGGTCATATTATTGGTTACTTGGTTCTCGGTAAGTAGCTGGATAGTCATCTTTTTGTAAGTAAATCCATATGCATGCATATTTGAATTACTAGTTCTAGTTAATGCTTACTTTGGTCTAATGTTGTAAAGTTCAGTAGGCTAATAATATTCTTTTTGTGATTTTGAAAAATTTTTGTTTATAAAAAAATTAATAAGTTTAATTAAGTAATGATTTGCGATTGGATTTTGACACATAGATAGCACAATATATTCAAAACAAAGTTGATTTAGTATAAATTATCTGCTATAATCGCATGAAATTTTTTCTCTAGTGGCTTCTCAGATGGCATTATTAGCGCTACAACAAGAGACAAAACTCCTTCTGCTATACAACTGTTTCAACTATTTTACTGTTTTTTTTTGCTTTCAAACTCGTATAAGCTAATAAGCTCATGACATTATAGTACAATTAACAGGAGGAACTTTACGCTTTGCTTGTAGTACCTATTTCTGAATCCGCATGATCGCATGGCAGACAAGTAGGTACTTGAAATAATTAGGAGACTTTGTATCTTTATGAAAGAAAACTATTCACACTGTATGACGGGATAAACGTTTATAATTGACCAAGGAGTACTTATCACAGTTATCTGAAAATATTTTCCATGATATGATGCCATTTGACCCATTCCATATTTAAACGGATATCAAATCTAAACCTTTATATATGCACTGTGCACCCATTATCTTTTGGGAGCAAACTATTTTTTTTGAGTTGCAACTGTCACTATTAATTCTACCAGTTTTTTACGATTGCTTGTGCAATCAGCGTCATCATCATTATGTCAAAATAAACCTTGCGGATATGACTTTTTTCAATTTATATGAATGCCGGCCGGCATTCTGGAATAACACGTTGTTTTTCAAATGGAAAAGTTGAAGTGTCACGATAACAAATGATATTTAAAAATGTGTGACCACCAGGGTCAAAATGAAAAACAAGCAAAGGTTTTTGCGAAAGTTAAATCAATAATTTAAAATTGTTCCTCTGTATGCGTATGATATTTTTGCATTTGAATGCATACTGCTTCATAATATTATGATCCGTTATGTCATTCTTCTGATAATTTGAAAGATACGTGACTAGTGACATGATATAATCATGGATGCATTGCATGATTTTACGGATTTTCCCTAGTTGTGTGTCCTGCATCTAAATTTTATCAGTGCTTGGAGAAAATCAGGCCACTCATATTAATAATTCTGGTCATTTCTGCTAAAATGCTCTAGAACTTTCTTGCAAACGAAAAGATTGCACGATGAAAAAACAGGTTTAATCAAATAAAATTGGGATTTAAAAAATATCGAAACTATCTCATTTTGTATTATCTAAAGTACTGATGATGTGACAGACTACACATGGCTATTTTTACCTTCCTTCTTCATTAGAAAGTTAAATAGACGGTTATTTTTTTTAGATAAGATCATGGTAGGTACCTTAGATTAATGGGTGTGGGAGATGGTCAAGGCCTTTGAAAGTCAAAGAAATTGTAAATTATGGCTTTCCATTTTTACTTATTTCAAGTCGGCCTTGGGAAGTGCTGGGCTTTGCAAAAAAATTAATAGCTGTTGTGATTGTAAAGTATAAGTTAAGCAATCCTTCCCCGATAGATTTCAAAAAGTAGGTATTATAGACATGCGTCATAATATGCGTCTCTTATACGAACAAGTCATTGAATTAATATTGGAATACCCAATTAACCCGCTATCTTTATCATCTGACAATTTGACAGAAAACGGTTTATTAACCGACTGCATCACAACAGACTACTTTTACTGCAAATAACTAACATTGTATATAAGTAGTCTTGTGTGATATAAATAGGAAATACTTAATTTGGCGACACATTGTAAACAGTCTTCAGAGAGAAAGCAGTATACTTAAAGAGCTTTGTAATGATTTAGTACTATTGACAGTAATGAGTAGTAATATGATTATGAAGGCTTGCTTTGTTAGACAGAACAACATTGTCGTACGTTCATTGACTAATGCTGATAATAATAATGATTGTTATCTTCCTTACCTTATTTGAAAGCGAAACATTCATTATCAAAAAATAAAATTCTGTGCGTACACGCAAATTTTGATTGAAGCGTAAATTTTTAGTTTCCACTTTACTAGCTCAAAAGAAAATATTCATCCATCTCTACTGAGTTAAAAGCACTTGTAATTTTACTGAGACGGGAAGGGGAAAATCGGTCATGAAGATGATTCTCTTTATCACTAGGTTTTAATTACTCCTGATTCACTTTTATGGTGTAGTAGTTTTGACTGATAACGCTTTGGGTTTGGATTTGAATGTCTGCATCTATGCCAAAACGTTAAATCATGCATTAGAGATAACCAACATCTTAAATACCGATACTAACTAAAGCTTCTAAAAATAGTGAAATAAATGTATTTATGGCAAATGGTAACTGGCAACAAGTAAAGAATGATTTGCACAATTTTTTGCATTCGAGTAGGTGGTAATGTCAATGTGAATCATTAGTATCATCAGATGAATAGCAAAAGTGAAAGATGTGGAACTGCATAGTAAAGCTACTACAAGCATCTTCCAATCCATATCCAGTGATAGCAGGTCATTGGGTTAACTTGCTCGACAAGCTTGGTAAGGTATGGAGAGTTAGTAGTATAAAAGCAGTTGAAAATGATGGGGAAACTTCAGAGCTCTTCTTGAAGTAAACTCGCTCGCGTTGTTTATCATGACACGGTTCGCACTCTTGAGCGCCCTTGTGGCAGTCGCAGTTGCACTTGCTGCAGCTACCCCTGCAGACCAGGATTTCCTCACAAAGCAGCAAGAAATTGTCAAACTGCTTAATAAAGTTCATGAAGTGAACTTTTACCAAGACCAAGCTACCATTGGAAAGGAATATGACCCATTAGCTCACTTGGATAGCTACAAAGTAAGCCCTTAGAACTTTTAGTGCCCTGCATTTATGTTTACTGTCATTAATATCGAATTTTTGAGGCCCAACCGAATGAATTTCCTTCTTTCAAGAATGCCCGAGTTGTTAAGGAATTGGTCAAGGAACTGAAGAATGGAAAGCTTATCAAGCGTGGGGAAATCTTCAACCTGTTCAATGATGAACACCGAAGGGAGATGATTTTGCTTTTCGAGACCCTCTTCTTTGCCAAGGATTTCGATACCTTCCATAAGACTGCCTGTTGGGCCCGTGACAAGATCAATGAAGGACAATTCATCTACGCCCTCAGTGTTGCTACCCTTCACCGTGCTGATACGCGCGGAGTCCGGCTCCCTCCTGCATACGAGACGTACCCCCATCTTTTCGTCACCAGCCAAGTCATTCATGAAGCTTATGCTGCCAAGATGAGACAAGAACCCGCTGTCATTCACATGAACTTCACTGGTAAGCTTCATGAACATTAAAAAAATAGTTAGGTAAACAATGAATAAAGAAAGCTTAAATTTAAAAAAAAAATTGGCAGGCACTGTAAGGAACCCGGAACAAAGGGTGGCCTACTTTGGAGAAGATGTTGGCATGAACAGCCATCACGCTGTGTTCCACATGGACTGGCCCTTCTGGTGGCGAGAGGAGTACGGATCGCCCAAGGACCGCAAAGGAGAACTTTTCTGGTACATGCATCACCAACTTATCACAAGATTTGATGCTGAGCGTCTCTCCAACGACTTGAACGAGGTTGAGCCCCTCCAATGGGACAAGCCCATTGTTGAAGGATTTTACCCACAAACTACCTACAGGAAGGGAGGTGAATTCCCTGCCAGGCCCGACAACTTTAAGTTCCAAGATCTTAAGGATCTCCGTGTTGCCGATTTGGAAGCATATGAAGAACGCATCCGCGAAGCCATCTCCGCCGGTTACATCATCAGTGCTGTAAGTAAATACCAAAGAAATTCTTAACGTGGAAAGTTTCCCAACAGGTCTAAGCATATTCTTGGTTCTGCTTTTATAAGGCTGATCCCAACACCATCATTTCCTTGAATGACACTGACGGTATCGACAAGTTGGGTGCTATCATTGAGGCCAGCTCCTGCTCCCTTAACCCACATCTGTATGGCTCCCTTCATAACCTGGGCCATATCCTTCTTGGACGTGTCGTTGATCCCCTCGGCAAGTTTGGTATGCCACCAGGTGTCATGGAACATTTCGAAACCGCCACTCGTGATCCTGCTTTCTTCCGCCTTCACAAGCACATTGACAACATTATCAAGGAACATAAGGATAGCCTTGTCCCATACACTCACGAAGAATTGGATGTTGAAGGAGTTGACATCAAGAATGTTGAAGTTGATGAACTCTCTACTTACTTTGAGGAATTTGACATTGACATGCTCAACGCCCTTGATGATGCTACTGGTCTTACAGATGTGGAGATCCACGCTCGTGTCCAACGTCTTAACCACAAGCCTTTTGGAATCAAGATCATTGCTGACAGCGCCGCTGAAAAGACTGTGACCGTCAGAATTTTCCTTGCTCCCAAATACGACTGGTACGTATTTACTTTAATATCTTAAAGCAAATTACGTACTTCATTCATTAAATGGAACTGGCATATTGATACCATTATTTATTAAAATTAACGAATAGGTATGGTCGTGAGGTCCCACTTGAAACCCAACGCTGGAAGTTCATTGAACTCGACAAGTTCGCCGTTAAGCTGACTGCCGGAGAAAACGCCATTGTCAGGAAATCATCTGAATCTTCAGTCACTATCCCAGACCCAATTTCCACTCGTGCTCTCCGCAAGCTCGTTGATGACGCCATCGCCGGAACCGCTTCCTTGGAAGTCGACAAGGATGTCAGACACTGTGGTGTCCCAGACAGGCTTCTTCTTCCCAAGGGCAAGACCAGTGGCATGAAATATACTCTCTTTGTCATGCTTAGCGACTTTGAAGAAGATAAGGTCAACGATCTTCCCCACGATTACGAATATGGAGGCTCCGTATCATACTGTGGAACCATCAATCACAAATACCCTGACAAGAAGCCCATGGGATATCCTCTTGACAGAAAGATCACCAGCCTTGACCAATTCAAGGTTACTAACATGTACTTCCGTGATGCTGAAATCAAATTCGACGGCACTCATCATTAAAAGTCTTCAAAGAATTAGGCATTTTTTTCCATTTTCTGACTGCTAATCGGAGAATCTAAAAAAAACATCTTTCTTACAATAAACTCTTGAAAGTCCTTCGTAACCTTTCTTTTATAAAAACAACTTTTTATTCCGACATTCACTAGGCAGTTTGAAAAATTATTAACAACAATAGACAAGCACATAATCATACCTAAGCATTCATAATTCATGACTGACTTTTGCTGCATTAACGTATACACCGACAATACAAAGCAGAAAACTGAAATAGTATTGATTTCCATTTCATTTACCTTCTGGAGACATACATTCCTCATAAACTAGGCTCTTTTTACTGTTTAGAACCTTTAACTGTTCAAAGATGCAAGGCTGATAGATTATATTTTTATCCATAACGAATCATCATTTAATCATTTTTACTTTCATTGAGCAAACATGCAAAACATTTTCAACTCATCGAGCATTTATTATTATTGAAGCAAGCTTTATACAAGTCAACTCATAGCCGTGTCCGTGTCTTGGAAAGACTGAAAAGTGAAATGATAAATTATTATTGAATAGCGAATAGCCTTTTCAGTCACGAAAAGTGTTTAAAAGGAAGACCAGACCAAGGTAAACGATACCACATGTACTTACGATTAGTCATCATCGCAATCAGACCCTGAGAAAACAAAACTCAAATTATGCTCAATTACGTTTAATTGAAAAGAAAGGCTATTATGCTTTCAAGCAAAACTTGCCTTTCTGGTGCTTCTTTTCTAGCAAACCAACTTTGTCCCAGTAGTCTGCATTAGTATAAATGGGTGCATCATATTTATACTTGAGCTGTAGATATTATTGATTGTTAATTTTTCTGGTAAGGTTTAATTACCTAAGCGTGATGATTTCAAAATGAAACAGCTTTTACCCAAAATAAGACTGGAATATCAATTTACAATAACAGTTCAGTTCTGAATTATTT
>JAQIXW010001585.1:0-18601 GCA_034700685.1 Willowsia buskii | reverse complement strand
GCATTTTGTACATGAAAATACAATTTCTTACCAAGAGTCTTGATGGGGTAAGATCCATTAATAAGATTTAAATCGTTTCTTGATGAGATGGAGTTCTCGGCGCTGAATGGGGGAATACAGGCGCACCGGGAAAGTGGGTCATGCTGGAAATCATTGTACCTCATGACTTCGATCATCGAGTCAACATCTCTAGCCTTGCTCTGGTCTCTAGCAAACATCTTAGCCCGGGCATTATTGTTGTAAGAATAATAATCGCCATATTGATTCAACATCTTTGGATGGCCGCTTGCACGATAAATTTCATCAAAGTAAGGGATGTTGTATGATGCCCAGTAACCCTGGTTCCTCAAGACGGACGAAACATCTTTCGAAACAATCATGCCTGCAGAAATTTAAAAAAACGCAATCAATTATACTTTCTTGTATTATGCCAAGCGTAACTGATCCTTGCTCGAGGAAATTGAGAAATTCGTAAATACCAGGAAGTTGCTCCAGTACCCAAAGGACGCCATCTTTGATCGGTTTTGTAGGCTCGAAAATGTTATAGTCGACGACCATCCACTGGTTGTTGTAGGTACCAGAGTTGTAGCGTGTAAAGATAGATGTCCAGGTCTGACCATCAGTCGCCAACCTTGTTGCAAGAACAGCTCGAAGACCAGTGAAAAGCTGTTAAAAAAATTTCCACATGGTCATATTATTTTAAAGCAATCAAAATCTCAGTTAAAACAAACTTTTAATCAATCACAGTCAATAAATCATTGCTAATTGTCACTCACAGACTGAACCGGTGAAACCTTACTCCAGAGTGCGTCATTGTAGTTTTCGTTGGTGGTTTCTGTGACCATGAGACCGGAGGAGGTAACGTACCAGTCATCAATTGACTGAAGAACTCCAGGATAAGAACTGAATGCTATTTCGGTTGCTGGAACTGGCGTGTCATCGGTCGAGGATGTCTTATATGCCAGATTATACCTTTTGATTATTCTGAGCATAGAGGTGTACCTGTAAAATAAAATGTAACGCCAATTAGAAATCAATTTTAGCTTAATAAATTTCAGCATCATTGTAGTTTTAGTAATTATGCGCACCTTGTCCATGTTACATGACTACTGAACAGATCTCGGTTGTTGTTCATAACCTTAATCATTACAGAGCAATGACCTTCCTTATCGGTTGGATCTCTTCCAGGAGGTGGGTTCAGAGCTGACTCCAAATCACCCAACTCCTCCATGATGTTAAGATAGCTAAATTATGTATAAATGATAACATTTTTGCTAGATTTTTTCATCACAATAAATTGCATTTTAAAGTTTCCACATTAGAGATTTCAAAATTCAAACATACATGAAGTCTTTTTTGGTAAGTTTAGCCAATTCAGTTCCATTAGCAGCCTTCTGATATCCTGCGAACAAGCCATCTAATTGCTCAAGGAGGAGACTCACTTGGTACCAGTAGGCATTCTGGCTTTTCAACGCAGCCGTAGATTTCAAGGTCCAGGCAATGTTCTTTGAGACATACTTGTCAATGTACTCACAAGTTTTCTGCTTGTCCACGCAGTAGTTCTGTTGTAAAAAGGAGAAATGAAATGAAATTCCAGTTACAAAACTTTCTTACAAGTTAGCATTATTTGCATCTCATTACAGTCTATATACATAGATATGTCTCATCTTACACATAAATTAAATAATTTGCATTGTAAAAAAACAAACCTCTAATCTATTTCTCCAACTGTAGTAGATTAGATCTTTGGTCAAATATCCTTCCGCCATGCCCGCTGCAAACGCTTGCATGTCGTCTGGCCATGTTGTTTTGGATTCAACCTCAACAAATGCCCATCTGAAATAAGATAAAGCTACTCATGTTTCTTGCTCTCCATTTATGTATTACAATTATGCCATAGTTTATATCGTGTTTTGTACATACCCAGTCTTATTCACCAAGTTTTGGTATCTTGCTTTGGCAACCCAATCCAGTGCATTTGGAGAGGTCAAATGTGAGGCAAAAATCTAAATAAAAGTTTAAAAAATTCTGATATTTCTTATCCGTTCATTGTCCATATTCAACTTTTCGCATAAAGCATACCTTAATGTCATATCCCTTCTCTTTTGTGTAGGTCACATACGCAAATTTTGAGTGGAGATGTGGTGGCTTCCTGAAAGACCTTGGCTCTTTGTATCGCACAGCGTCAACTGTACCACAAATATACAGGAGGCAAAGAACAGCTATCGCCTTGAGATACATCCTGAGCAATTGAGTTGGGACATCCTAAAATTATTATGTCACACGTCACATCAAAAATATTATTATTTAACATTAAGAACATTATCTTATCATATAAATACGTCGACAGCGAACACTTGACCTGCTGCATAGAATAAAGATATAAAATACGAAAAACAACATGATACAAGATACGAATTATGGATTGCACAAGTCATGTTGTCATTTGTGATTTCGAAACATCTCCAGAAATATCTGGGATGACCTAGTTTTGTAATGAACACATCATGATGTAAAAATGTATATCGTTCTTAAATAAGCTGTCATAATAGTTACTGTTTTGCAGAGAAAGGATATAGTAGTATTTTGAGACAATGATGCAAATCGACATGTTATAAATACACTGGTAAATTTTTAATCTACATCGTCGTAGAAAAGGTAATATTCTATAGTTCGACACAAATGCGTGAACAGAAAAATCTTTAAATCTGCAAAAAAATCCTAGACTCTTGCATGTTCGATATTATGTGAATGGAAACTTATCTTTAAAACCAAAAACGAATAAAATTTTCTAGCTAATTCAAAATCTTAGAAAATATAAACATGTGTAAAACTTACCACGACTGGAGAAAAAAGAAGTGTGATTCTCCTCCTCAATGAATGAACACAAATGCCTTCACAAAGCTGGAAGAAGAAACCCCACCGACACAGCAGCACTGGAGATGAGCGACTTTTAGTTGCTAGCAGAAAGAGCAGCAAAATACTAATGTTTCATCCCGGCCGGCTCACAAATCACAAAACCTGTTTGTTATGTTGTGACACAGATAAAAAACGTACAAGAACTATAAAGAAGCCATGCAACTATTTAGCTTCAGTACCAGCATTCCAGTTCTTCCATCTTATTACAGCAGTATGTATACTGATTGAATTGGATACAGAAACACATTCAAATTCTTCTTCCATGCACTGCACACCCTCGACAAAAAAATCTCGTAAAAATCTATCATGCCCAGAGCAAGTGACCAATATTGCCATTGTACACAGACTACCGACATTATGCAGATATTTGCTTTCATACTCTCCAAGAATACCCAACAGAAAGCTAATCTTCTTTGTTCTTCCTTCATACTTGCTCGCATGGCAACCAAAAAGTCTGTGCGAGAGAGAGAGAGAGATGCAGGATGAATGCGTTCGTTTGTGCATGCAAGGGGATGAAATACTTTATCTCATACCAGAGTACAAGGGATCACAAGTAAAACTTTATGATTGCCATCTTTATTATCGTTTCTTTATATGACAAATTATATGAGTATAGTCGATTCGTTGAACGAAATATGCAAAATATATGAAATAACAAATTGCTGGTGAGGAATGCATTGAAATTGTTTTAAAGAAGTGTGCACTTTGAAATTTTATTTTTTTCTAACAAACAATGCTCGGATTTATTTTTTACTTGTTCCATAAAAACGACACACGATACAATCATTCTCTCATTTCTTATCATAATAATTAAATAGTAGCAATAATAACTTTGCATCGTCATTATTTAGTCCTAATATAACATTGTACCAAGCGACTACGCACCATTACATATTCTCTTTTAAATATGTAAGTATACTCATTAATAGTAGTAATAGGTATTGATATTTAATTACGTTTAATATTTTTTATCGGATACATATATCTACCTACTTTTTTACACTATCGTAATATTACAACTACTTATTACTAATAATATCTCTATCAACAACTTATTAAGTCAACATGGCCACCTTTTAATCTGTATTTTTAAATATTTTAAAACTTATTACATGCATGCAAAGGTTGATTTAGTCATTAGATGCATGTATATTGGCATGTATCATAATAGTCGACGTTTCGCAGGAGTATGTCATACTACTAACTTTTCAGTCTTTGGAGAAGTGCTTCAGAAAAAATGTTTTTCTCTCTCTGGCTAATGTTTAAAAACAAAACAAAACCATTTTCACTGGATAATTTACAATAGTTTATAATTATCGTGTAAACATGAAAGAGCAAGAGTAGGCCTTAAATCTTCTTTTCTTACTTCAAACAATGACACTAGATTTACTAGCTCGTAACACTTAACATAATCATAAAGTGGCTTCCATAGTGACGCCCACACTAAAAACAATTAGAATAATAGCAATAAATAGTTAATGTATATAAGATCAGGGATACGATTACCCTGGAAAAATGACTTTATATAGTATGAGGAACAAGAAAACGCTTCTCTAAACAACATAAACGTAAAAGCAATAATTCGTTCATACGATTAGTATTTAAGGGAAGAGGGCGAAATGGAGATTTTAATGAGATGCGAGAAATAGTAAAAATTTTACTAACCGTCTCTCTCACTCCCTATCTCTGTCTACATAATATTCCTGCTAATATCATAAAATGAAGACGTCCAACATAGCCGTTTATGGTCGTTAACTTATCAAACGTTTTAAGAATATTACATCTATGGCTGCAATATTGTTGACGATGATTAAGATAACATAACAACAAAACACATAATATCAATGTCGACATAATAACAAGAACATCAGCAACAGCATCGTTTTCACCAAATGTGACACTGTACTAATCTCGAATACAATTTATTATTTACCTACTTAATTGGCAATTTAATATTAGTTCTCTTTCATTCGTCGCGAGTGACTGTGTGACTAAAAATGATTCATAAAATTATCAAATGCGTGCATTGCTAAATTTAATTCGATTTTTATATATAATTAATAGTACGGTAAGTGTAATAATGATAATAACAATAATAATTACTGATAATTTAATTATCGTATATATTTAATAAAAAGGCAACAAAAAACTTATCGTCACCTCCTCGTCTTCAGTAAAATGATGAATTTTTGAAAAAAGCTGGATTTAAGCAGATTTAGATGATTGGTTATGTTTGGTACCAAGTTCAAAAGATGATGTTGCTATTTTGCAAGCATTTATAGTGAAGCTTCAAGATGTTGAAAACATTTTAATCGTACACTGTGGCAGGTTGATATTGAGCTAAATCACGCTGCTGCTGGCTAAGAAAATCATCTTGATGGTGGGGCTGGCCCTGATGAACAAGGTGATTGTTGTGGTTGCTGCGACCATAATGCGAGTAATGATTATACACATCGTAGAAAATGGTGGTGTTGCGATTATCACAGTTTGAAGAGGACGAGGGAAGACTTGGAGGTGACTCCGAATGTCAGCACATCGAGGTTTCTTCGCCTAAATAAAGCACAAATCGTTTTGTTTTTTGTTTTGTTTTTTGAACGACGCCAAATTTTCATTCAACCATTTTCTTTTCCTACAGACCTTCGAGTGTGCAAGCGACATTTTCCAGTCGGTGAGCAAGATGCATCTTTTTGCAGTACGGCTCCATCTCTAGGGCTTCCAATATCTAAAACAAAATAGAATGAAGGCGTTATTTTTTGTAGAAAATACATAGAAGACGTTCTTTTGTATTTTTTTAGGAGCATTGACATACCTGATTGTTGTACTGGGTAACATAAATATAAAGCTCCTTCAAGGCAGCAGCGTGATCAAAGTGCGCCACATGCGCCATCGATAGCTGCTGCATTGCAGAGTTCATTTCTTGATCTGAGATTTGAGGAAGGCTTTTGATGTCGTTGTAAAACTTCGTTACGAGGTTCCTATAGTGTGGGATATCCTTAGCGAACAAGAGTTTACTGGAAGGAGAATCCTTGCCCAATCTCTGTTCCGAGGTTGCACACGAGTCCATTAGCGTTTGCATCACGACACCCAGGCTAGCTTCCACAGTGGATGACTTTTCCACGTCAAATATGAAGTCAGGATTTTTAATGAAATTGATCCAAAATCTAAGCGGATAGCTGAAAATTAACAGCAACAAGGTTATAACTAATGGTACAACAACTGTCCAATCATCGATTACTATGGTAGTTTTCTACAAATGCAAGAAATGCTACCTGTTAGATTTCCAGGCATGAACCACTTCGGGGTCTAGAATGTTATGCCGTTTAGCGGCCTCGTCAAGTAAATCAAATAGCCATTTAATTGACGGAGGAAGTGCATCAGTCACAGTGAAAACTGCTTCAAAGAAGTCATCCACAAACTTCTGAATAGTTCCCTTCGTTGACAAGAGTCTAGTTAAGAAAATCTCCGGGATGGCTTTGTGAGTGCGATCTCTCTCACTCTTGGCACCACCAGTACCCGGAATGTGCTCGTCTATTGGTTTGACCAGATGAAACACCGGGGTCTCGCGCGAGTTTACACTACCTAACGTCATATTCATTCCCATATTTACACCGTTGCTCACACCAATCATGGGCGACATCCCACTATTCAAATAAGCTCCAGAATCTGCGAAATACAAAAAAGGGACTTATGTAACCATAAAATGCTGAATAATATTTAATATAATCATGTGACGAGTTTTCTATTAGTTACACTTACATGTATGATAGTTACAGGGTTTTTTACATAGTGAAAGGTTATTTGGGTAATGATCATTTGGTCGTGCAAGAAGGGACATGACTGCTGAGTCCTTTACACCATAATGCGCTAAAGTATTTAGTTTTTTCCACCCTCCAACTGATCTCGTGGTGAGATCTTCATCTTGAAGCGTTAAGTGTCCACCTCGACCGTGGCGCCATTCTATATAATATATACGTAATAAGCATTGAGTTACATTCAGTTTCTGTATTTTAATGTTTAAAAAATCTGGAGACGATTGTTTAGTTAAGTAGCTTACCCAAATCTAGATCATGAATGGACGGACGAAGACTGAAGTGTGTATTTTTGTACAGGGCATCTAATATCTTAGATTTCACTTGACTTATTGTATCACAGTCCAATACTTTGCACTGTATCTTTTCTTCCAGTTCCTCTTGAACCACCTGAAACGTCTGCGACAAGAACAAAAATAGTTATAGTACTTGCGTCACCATAAAAAATTTGTTTTGACACCAACTTTTTTTTACAATTGTAGTTTTACCTGATACGATTGATATGGGATTTTCTCATAGTATGGATCTTCTTGGACGAGATGAATAGTCTACGGAACGAAAAAAAGTTATATTTTATTATTTCTATTATAAACCACAAAGGTTAAAAAACAAATGCATGCTACAACACGTACGACGATGGAGTAATCCATTGGCTCTCTCAAGAGCCTTTCCTCTGACAGTGAATATCTGGCGTCGTGCGTGATTGCATCTACAGGTCCCTTCTCGATTTGATACTTGATAGCTTTAAAAAGCAGGAACAGTGATGGACCGACTTGGTCCTTTAGGTAGTTATACATACAAAGGGCCATCCAATTGGACAGCATTTTCTCTACGACGGTTTCAGTTCGCCTCAACATTACTTGTGGATGTTTTGATCCCACTGACTTGTTTATAAGTTTGTGAAGGAGACTTTGCAGTATATCTGTGGCATACTCCATTTTACCCATCAGGATAATCATCAGTAAAGACGCGACATTAACCCTAAAATAAAATTGAAATAGTTACAAAACTACTCCCGAGAGTACCTTGAGTTTAAACTCTATTGGGCATATATTTTAAAATAAGTGCTTACTTGTCACGCAGCTTAAAACTTCTTTGGCCTTCTAATGTTTCAATAAACGTTAAGAGAAAGTATTTATTGTTCAGCAGCATCTCAAATTGACTCATTGCTGCATCGTAATTTGTAGAGGGACAATCTATTCGCATCTTTGGATCACGCAGAATAGGATGCTCTGTAACTCCAGGGAAGAAGACCTTCATAACGTAGTTTTTGTGATCTAATGTTGGGATGGCAGACGCACCGAGATCGGCAGTTAAATCTCTCATGTCCGTTTGTAGTTCAGCAAAAGCTTTAAAAACGTAATTAGAAGTTTGAAAATTATATAATTCAATTTTAAAGATCATTAATATAATATGATACGCATAAATCATTATTTTCAGCCGTACCTTGTTTACATTCAGAGCGTACATTACTTTCTAATGTATCCATTTGAATTTGTATTCGCTTGTATTCTCTTTCTGCTTGCGTAGACTTACGTCGGTACAGTAAGACAATGACGGCGAACAGACAGAGAAGAATTAAAGCCGTGGCAGAGACAATCCAATACGCCTCTGATGGAAACACGGAATTCTTGGTGAGTTCATACTGCAGATATCCAACTTGAAATCTGAGGAATTGTCCAATTTTTACGGTAACCATTGGAAGACCTCTATCATCATTTCCAGGCGGTTGCAATTCGGGAGGATTGCAAAATAACTGTGTTCTGGCCAACGAAGTAACATTGCATTTCTGAGACCCTATCATAACCGACAGGTCAGTTTCGTCACACGCTTCACTCAAGTTTTCACCCTAAAAATACGAATTGATAATTATTGTTTACATCAAACAAACCTTCATCGACTAAAATCTCAGCATCAATAATAATAAGCGCAAGTTAATGGTATTTAATTTACCTCAATCACCAATGGATTCCCTTTGAATAGTTTCAGATTATTAGGAAAGGGCGTCACTGTTGGATCCTCAACATATACCAACTGACATTTATCAGCGGGCAGATGGTTTTGTAAGTTAAGTACGGATTCAACATTGTCCATAACAAAGCCGATACGCTTGGTAAGCTCAAAAGCTCGATCTCCACGTCTTCCAGCGGCTCCACGAACTGAGCGCCGGGAAGTTAATGCGTCTGCATTTGCTCTTGGAAAGTATCCGACATTCACCCTTTGCTCCCAGTCAGTATTAATTGGTGGAGATGGACATTCGATTTGAGTTGGATTGATTACAGTGCATGTCTATTCAGAATAAATAAAATTAAGCATTATGTCATTGTTTGTTATTTGTATTTGTATAAAATTATTTGTTAAAATAAATGTGAAGGTTTCATGGTAGGAAATACCCTTACCGTTCTGTTGACAACCGTTTGAGTATGATGATCAAAGTAAACGATCATTTCAGGGCTTTGAATGGCATCAAAGTGAGTTCCATGAACTGTGATCATACGACCCCCAGAAACAAAACTTTTCAATGGCTTGATTTCAATGATCGTTGGATCGGGCATGTACCGATAGAGAAAGCCATCTTCGAGAACTCTCACGGCGTTGTCAACGGTAACCTGAAGTCTTCCGATGGACTCATTCAAACTCGCAGCAGAAGTTGTACAAGTGATGCGAGAGCTTGATGAATGTGTAGCGTTTACATGACACGGATAATCCTTCAACTGCACACGTATACTTGACCCGATATTTAAATATGATCCCATTATTGTAAGCTGAGTGCCTCCACTTTTAGGTCCCTTGTTTGGCGTCACACCCATAACTCGAATGTTCTATTGTTTGACAAAACCATACGATAAAGTTTTAGATATATTGTATTATTATTTCTATTTATATTTCTAGCTAACAAACACAAAAAATCATTTTTTACAAACCTTATAATTATAGTGAACTGATGAATTTGTAAAGCCTACTGCATTCCCAACTCGGATTGGACTGTCGAGTTCCCTTTCCACTGCCCCAGTTCGACAAACAATTTTCACGGAAACCTTTAAAATTATTACAACAGAAATGAAAAACTAGAAAATCACAACCTCATTGATGCTAAAATAGTACACCAGTTCACTTACCTGATAGTCAACCAGCTCACAAGGCACGTAACCAATGTGAATTTTTCCACGAACATCCTCCTCCTTTAGACCCAGATCAGATCCTTCGATCGTAAGTAAAGTGCCTCCTTCGATTGGACCACTCAGCGGTTTTATCTACACAAATTTTAGAAATTAATGTAAATTATTATGTATAGTAATTAAACACAACAAGGTGTCAGTGTTATCAGCATAAGATAACATCAATTTAAAAAATCATGACGTGACCCTCATGAAGATGATTAATAATTTCAAAGATGACTTTCAACAATGAAATTTTTAAGACTACTACATAATGGATATGCCAAAATCTCACGGTATTCATTCTAACAAAAAAAACTACTTCTCTAGAACCTGTAATAATAATAATAATAAATAGCCACTTTGACTAATGGATTTTTAGATGTTAAGTAGGGTGAAAGAGACATGTAAAGCTCTCCCTATGTCACTTTTAGGGTCTCATTTTTCAACAGAGTAAAAACGTGACGGCGACTTGAAGTACAATCAAAGCAAAACTTCAACACAACATCATTACTGTGCTTTATTTATACTTTTGTGTATACAGGCTTCAGTTTCTGCTTTGTCCAATTTTCCTTCCGATTTTATATCAATGTTGTGTATTGGTTGTTAATATTGAATATTTAAGGGAGCCGGAAGGAAAAATAGAAGTAAAGGGAAAGAGAAGGGGGATCACTTCGTTTCACATAATATTTATTTCCATTGTTCACCACCGACCATTCTTGCACATTGGTCAGATATGTACTTTCAGCCATTCTACGCCTTAGTTTGGGTTTCGATAATGATGAAAAGAAAATACTAGTAATTGTGCATTGGATGACGCCGACGTTGATGATGGTGGTCAAGAAGACAGTCTGAGAAAGCTGTGTGGCGAATAAATGAGTGCCCAAGTAACTTATCCTATATATCTCTAGAGTCTCATCTAAATCACTAAACATATCCATCGACCACATGATATCCAACCTTTTATCTATACTTCTCCTCTATCATTCTTTCTCTTTTTTCCCTCCCTCTCTCTCTTTCACTTTTTGGTTATTTATTCCTTCATTCATCTATTCATCGTGGTCGTCGATCCTTTGAGCGAGGAGCAGCCTTTCACATTTCCCTGAATCTTTTCTTTTTTTCTCTTCGCCATTCAATCTGTCTTGTTCAAGTGGAGGAGTTGTTGGAGTGAATGGGGGAGATAGAGGGTGAATAACTGTGAAGGAAGTTGAAAGAAGAGGAGCAAAAAACTGGGAAGAAGAAGAGGAGGAGAAGGACATCTGTGCCAACTATACAAGGACTTAAAGTTATACAATGTAAGTAATGTTCCATGCCATTAGGGCAAGTGCTACTATTGATACTGATAGAGAGAGAGCAAAAAGGGAATGGGAGTGAGTGACCATTCAACTCATCATTTAAAAAAGTTACTCCTTCTGATGTGTGCGTACAGTCGTATGTGCATACGGAGAAAAGAAAGCCGATATATAAAGAGTTGGTGGTGGTGTGTGTAGTCAGTTTCCTCAAAAGTTGAACAAAAGAAGAAAAAAGAGTCTACTTTTCTTGTGAACAATAATAAAGCAGAAGTCACTTGTCCTTTTGTTCAACCATTGAATAGCAACAAAAGGAAAAGGCATCAAGTCGAGAGAGACGAAAGAAAGGGAGAATTACGTTAAGAAAGGGAAAGAACATTGAACATATCAATATCAAAGGATGTCTCTATAAAATTTCAAGTAGCTTTTTCAGAGACATAAATGCCCACATACGACATTTTGCGCATAATTTAATTACCGGCAGAGCACGTTAAGATATGTTTAATTGCTAATTACTTTGTTTGATGAATACATATGGATAAACTTGACAATCTCTCTTTGACTTCTCTGTGGCTTGCAGCTTCTCGACGGAATATTACACACTTATCTTAATATACATACATAGCTTTCATGTGTATCGCTTCAAATATGAAAGACACTGCTATGGAATGTTTCCAAGTGACTTTTGGAGTTGTTCTTGTCAAAGGAATTTTTTGTGCAAATCGAAATCAGTTGCTTTGAGATGAACACAGCACGCATGACATGTTGCGTGAGTGAGCATAAGTTCATCCTATGAGAGAGAGAGAAAAAAAAACGGAAAACAAAACCAAATCTCCTCGTTTTTTCCCTTCCTTCTCATTTTGCCATTTGAGCCCATCCACTCAAAGCAGAAGAAATAATGACAGTAAGCTCACGGAAAAGATTACATGATGCACGATCCGTGTGTTTGTCGTGTCCCTCCCTTTCGTTTAGATTCATATAATCATGATTTCAGTCAACAGAGCAGAATACGAGAGATTTTTTGTGTACACAAGATAATTTTCATTTCAAAGGGAGAATGATTTCAAAGTTTCAAAGTAGATGACTTATAAATAAAATACATACAGATCATTGTACCAGAGGTTTGCAACAATCTTCTCTAGATGATTTTCTGACATGGCCGGTTATGTACAATGTCAAGCCAAATATTACCAAGCAATCTCTACACCACCAGCAGCAGCATACTATGTACATATAATGGACCATGGACCTGACAGAGAGAATTGAGAGAGAAATAAGGATCATGAACATTTTCCTTTGTTTATAATGAGACACAACTGTTTTTCCATTCATTTCGTGAGAGATCCACAATCCACAACCAACAGAAGTAAAGGACTCCCTCTTCCCTTCTTCTTCGTCAATAATGCTTGTTTCCTATCTGGACTGATAAGACAAGCAACAGAGGCAACAACAACCGTCTCATGTACTCCTCCACGTAATAATATGAATTGAACGGAATAATAAACAGTTGCCTTTTGAATTTATTTCTTTGAAGCATGCGGCCTCATGTCAATTGTTTGTACATAATATTTGAATTATGGATGGCGATTGACTATGTATCGGTTTCGGTAGATCGGTAGTCAGAAACGGAAAAAAAAGCTTTTTGCATTCTGTCAGCATGACTCTGCGTATTATAATGTGATATGCTGTCGCTAGAATAATGCAAGGAACTTAAGAACATGCTGCTGATGATGATGCATGCCTGCAACCTGAAAAAATATTGCTTGGTCACTAGTCACAATATAATGGTTACAAAAAGAATGAGCGGATGTGATGTTGAAACATGAAAATACTGACAGACAGCAGCAGTGATTAGAATCAAATGCTAATTTTTTGAGCGGCTCTAAACTAGAGAAAAAACTTTACGACCATACTAAACTGCTTCTCCTTTAAATTATTAGAAAGTATGAGAAATATACTTACCACATCAATGCGAGGCTTTGGACATTTCGAAACTGCTGACTTGAGACAGGATTCTCGAAACGTGCACTGTTCTCCACACCAAGTACACTTGTATTTGGCATTGCTAGGCGTTACACACAAGGAACAGTCCGGATGACCACGATGCGAGCCCAAAATTTCACACTTGTACAGTGTAAAATTCATCGTGTCAAGATGATGATTCTCCTTCCAAATCACGGTCACACTCCCCTCGTACTCACCCACTTGGCTTTTATAGGACAGCTATAAAAATAAAATAGGAAATAAAATAAAAAAAACTAACATCACTTGCATTTTAGGGCAAATCATTTTTATAGCAACATTAAATCGACCTTTTAATGGGGCACCAGAAAACGAGAGAAAAAATTAAATGCCACATTGTAAACTGGGAAAAAATATGATCTTTGTAATGGTTTCGTCGCTTCCATAATAAAAATATTTTTATCATTCTTTTAAGATTAGTGAAGTCGGAGAATCACACCACAAGATTCTCATCTGCTATGGCCTATCAATCACACAAGAAGGAACGTAAACAAATGTCAGAAATACCATTTGCCAACAATTCTCGATTTTAGGGAATATAAAGGATATTATTTCGCTTTCAAAAGTACACCTCACAATTGACTAGCTGGCAGCTTGATGTGTGAGTGAGGATGACGACAACCGTAACTGCCTTTATTTTTAAGTCTCCTCTTTCCACTTTGACTGTTTTCCTGGGGAGGGGGAGATCAATGCTCCATTTTTACAATATTAAAACATGGCCATGGTACTGTTTTTTCTAGAACATTTTCATTTACTGCCACCACTACTACTATTCCTTCTACTCTTTCTCCCTTTCCTGCCGTTGCTGGAAGAACAAGGCCGTCAGACACCAAAAGCTGTAAAATTTCTTTCCATTTTTATGAGTACTTAATGTCAGCGAAAAAGGAGGAAGTGAAAACCCGTAGTTGTAAACTTGAACCTTTTAAAGCCTTCGGATAGCAGTGGTGGCAGTGCCAGTAGTAGTAGCGGTGGTAAAAGTAATATGGGCTCTAAAGTCTAAACCGTGCACTCACTCACTTACTCCTCAAACACAGCGTTGTTTTTTCTACATCACCAGCAGTTGAGGTGGTGGATGTTGGGGTGGAGGTGGCGGTAATTTTGGGTACTCTTAGAGGATCATAATAATACGGTTTTGCCTGCTGCGTCTCTTCTCACAAGGCATTTCATGGCAGCAACACCACCAACAACCAAGGGGTAAAGAGTATTTTCTTTTGCATGCTGGTCCATTTTTTAACTACATACATGAAATGTACATATCTTACATCTATCTATATTTCATAAACAAAAACTGTCACCTAGAAATGTCGCATGGTAGTGAAAAAATATATACTATTATAGAATGTTGTAAAACATGAAAATTATCTCCTTGGACTTTCTTCCTTTTGCTATGTTTTATGACAAACGTAACCTGCTGACAGGGATTTTTAAAAGCCGTTCTAGAAAAACCTAGTTTCTTCGTTGCCGCACTAACAAAAACATAACGAAAAGTGGCAGTGGTGACATGGGATTGAGGAATATTCCGTTTAATGTGTTGTTTGTTGACCGTTATAGTAACGTACTATTTGCATGTAGGTATACTTGAAAGGAAAATGTAGAGGAAATGTTTTTTCGACTTACGTTGGCCTCATCACAAATGACAAAACGGCTTCCTTCCACCCGTGCAGGAACTCGAATGTTGGTGTTCTCAATGTGAATTATGCAATGAACGTCGGAATGGGTGGCCTAGAGTGGAAACGAAAGCGGAAAATATTTGTATCAATATTGAATAATATATTATTATTTCGGTGAAATAATTTTTGGAACAATATCGAAGCAAAATTTTGTTAGATGTTGTATAATTTTGTCATTCCCCAGAAACCTACCTGTCGTGGGAGGTTCTCCACTTCCAGTCGTATTCTCTTTGGAACATTATTGGCAAACAGGAGTGGTTCTGTGGGATTGCGAAACCGAGGACAGAAACCAGAACCGTGTGTGGCCAATTGGGCAGGATTCTGTAATACATAAAAACAAAGAAAAATGAGTAAACAAACTTTGGTAGCATTTTGGTTGAAAATATTTTTCAGTTTACAATGGACTTTATATGAAACAATTATTGTCGTCAGTCGTATAACCAGTCTCAATACAGTAATGTTATTGGGGTGACGTAGTTTTTAGAAACAGAGCTAATATTCCAGCTAAAAATGAGTTCAGTTAGGGTTGTTAGTAGCATGGTTAATGGCAATGGAGTTTGATAATTTGGAACAGAATACGACTTTATTATGCAATTGATTCGATGATGATGATGATGATTGGAATGGTGAAACCTCAGTTACTGGTTGTGACAGTGGGCGAGGCAACTACTTCAATTCATTCACAGAATACCAATTAATTACGATCTCGCACCTAAAGTGGAGAATTTCAACCTTTTGTTGCATGCATGAGTCACCGTGTGAAGGTCACAAGCCGCCAAATACCCTATCACAATCCCGGTATTTCTTCCTCCTCTCTCCCTTCCTCATTTCCCATTTCCTTTTGATTTAGTTTGAGAGAGTTCGTATATCAGTTAAGCTGCACCTTGTTGTTCCAATAATAGAAAAAATAAAATTTATGTCTCTCTAGAACTCACACGACACTGCACACACGTTTTGTTGACATAGGAATAGTAGGAACGTGCGTGCACCGTAAAATAGTAACTGAATTGATAACAAAAAACAGACGACACGAAGACAGAAAGAAAGAAAAGTAAGTTAGCCATACAAAGAAAACGCATTTTTATATTAACTTTCTTTTCGCTAAAAATGACACGGAAACATGCATTTTCACAAAAGTACTACCAGAATGTACTTAGAACACACGATCATCATTGTCGCTAGAAGAGTCATCACCCAGAAAGTTCCTATATAGCTTTGATTGTGAGAAAAGCAAAGTGTCTGCAGAGATATTATGCTATCATAAGGATGAACCATTTTGGCTGCATGCAAAAAGGAAACTACAATGTCTCAAACATTTTGCCAGCCTTCGCGTCTTTGTCTTGATAACAATATTACAAAAAAACACAAGTACAATAGCAGCCGTTTCTTTTAAGAAGTTATAAAAAATACTTTCATGTATTGTGTGTGGAACACACATTGTAGTGAAATATCGAACAAAATAAAATTTAGTAACTCTTAGGCCCTTTTCTATTTATTTCCCTTGTTTATCGTTCAATGCTTCCATCTATTCCATCATCTTCAAGACGAAAAACATTATTGCATCTCTCGCTTCCCACTTTGAACGTGTCACCCCAAAGCATGTTGCTGGCAATATTGTGAAAAAAATATACTGTTGCTTTTTTCGAAACTGCTGTCAAAGACGAAAACCGTAGCAATAATGATGATGCCGATGCCGATAGGATTGTAGTAATAATATTTATGTACACTGTACACGTATTATTATTGACGTGCGTGTATTTATACGCATTTTGCTGAATCACTTTACATCTTTGCTTTATACACACATATTCCTATTCACTGTAATAACCTACTTGTACTTACTGCCAAGATGCGTGATTCTTGCTCATACTGCCTCTGACTTTTTTCAAACGTTTCGTCTTCACTTCTATATAGTTATCGCTACCTACCTATAATAACCATAGTGTAAAGTCAATTCGTGAATTACATTCTGTTTCTTTCGGTGAAAAAGTGTGCAACCATCTACGAAATTTGCCTGCATTTTTTTTTAGCTTGCACACAACGCTTTAGTTCTCACTTTTCACCCATCATCTATTTTGTTTTCTTTGCTTGGGTACATAAACTACATACATGAAAATCTAATGCCATTACTTTTCACTACAAATTCTGACAATGAAAGCGTGGAGAGAAGGAAGAGGAAATGGCAAATATGCAACCTTACGCACGCCTTTTGGTTTCATTTTTCGTGCGACAAAATAGAAATTGAGCAACACGAAAAACACTTTGGGAAATGATAATAATATTAGAAGCGTGTGTAAGATATAATTCTTTTCGAGAATGTAGAAAAAAGCAGCAGAATAATGGAAACAACAGGGTACACATCATCAATTTCTCAAGACGTTAGTGTAAAACATGTCATCTCAAAATGAAAAAATCACGCAAGTAGATAAAAACAAGGAGAAAGTTGTGGAAACAAGATCAAGAGCGAATAAAGATATCTGGTTCATTTTATAATAAGATATGCACAAGGTCGTAGAAGTTTTTAAAAATAATGGCTTCCCAAACTCAATACATTGTCATCTTTCGACAACAAAAACCATGGACAACAACTCAACGATAGCTGGCTAATGCTAAAAGCGTAGAATATGCTAGTAATGATCTGAGAAGAAAGACGATGAAAAATAACAAGGTCGAAATAATAATAGTTATATGAAAACATAACAGGGAAAAACTGCAGTAACAATAGCATGCATAAACTTTAAAAAGACGTAAAGCAAACAAACAAAATGTTTTGTTCTTGGCTGCAAAGGAAGATAAGAGTTTAAAGAGGCAAAAAATGTAAACACAGACAATGTAGCAAAGGGAGAAAATCACGTAACAACACAAGACCTAGCGGTTTCTTTCACTAGTTGACTTTGTAGTTGCTTTTATACAGAATGTAGTGGAAAAAGAGAAAGTCGTAAACTTCAACAAGTTCTTCATAAGGTTTCCAATAAAATGTTTTGTGAGCTTGAAACGCAAGACGAGAACAGCTCATCATCAATGTCTTCCCAAGGTTCCATTTTACTGTAATAAAAGTGAAGACAAAAGAATTCTCTCTCTAGAACTGCCGTTTTCTTTTCGTTTAAGGCACAGAACAAAAACACGCAGCTCCCTCCAATAAGGCATAGTAGGAACTAGGAACTATGTACAAGGTACACATATTATAGAGGTTTATTGTATCGGCCTCAGTTTGTTCGCATGGCATATGACTTGAAAAAAAGAAGTGGAAAAAAAGTGTGCAAGTTTCCTAAAACCAATATCATAACAATTCTCATGACTATCACGTTACTTTTGCCGAGCTAATAAAATTTTATTGAGAGAACAAGTCTACATACATAGTACAAGCTACTGTTGCTGTTACTACAACTATTGGAGGAAAAGAGATGAACGGTGAAGGTTACGCGATGCATAAAAAACTGAATGAATGAAAATGAGCATCGTCATTGAAAGATTTTTTTTCTTTTGCTTCTCTAAAAGAAGTTTAACAGATTTGGAAGAACTAATAGTAAAGTGTATCGTAACGTCAACAAAACATATAAAATGCTAAACTGAAATGAAGTGATATGTGAAGTATGCAAAATGTGCTATCAATTAAGCTTGATTCTGAAAGAGGAATAAGTTTTCACCGGGAACGGCAACACATAAAATTTGATAGCACACAAAGACAATGTAGATTTATACGTATTTCATGGTTATCCCAGAGGATTCCCTTT
>JAQIXW010001584.1:0-18604 GCA_034700685.1 Willowsia buskii | reverse complement strand
GGAACGATTTATGAATGAGATGTATTTGAACCCACGTTCTTTTGCAAACTAACTTGGCTGCTAGTTGTCACTAACTAGCCATATAAGAAATATTTTAGCTTAAGATCCATCAAGAAACCAACACAGCATGTGATGATTGTGCATTGTATTCAAAATTCCAGCAATTCAATTTTGAATGCATTTGAAATCATTGTAATATTCTGATTCTCCTGTGTACGTTAACTAACCTTTTTATCGTTTGGAATCGTTATCGACGTCAACAGATCACTCCACACTATATGTCCAAGTTTTTTTCGCAACACAAAATAAAACAGCAACTGTTCAGTTCATGCAACTTATCCAGTTAAAATAATACAACCGTATATATTTTCTTTTTTAATAACGCGTTACATAAAAAATGTGATGGTGGTATTTGAAGTAAAAAGAAGAATGCACTTATCAACTTTAAAAATTGGAATGTGTAACGTGAAGAGATTGATATAAACACTCTAGCTCCTCCTTAGATAAAGAAATTAAGATGATGAATAACCAAACATTAAAATCTATATAAACTCTTGTACGTAAAAACTAAAGTAAAAAAAGGGACAGAAGAAAATGAAGAAAATTAAAACAAAAAAAAATCTTTCTTTTACTGAACACACTTTTTAACAAAAAAATTCACTACTAACAATAATTATTATATTTTATAGCAGAATCACACATTCAAAATGATTTCAAATCCTTCTCTTCGTTCGTTCGCTGACTCATACAATTTATAAACTAACAGCAGCACACACAAGAGAAAAAAGTTGGTTAACAAACAAGCAGAGCATACACAACGGAGCCTAGTGCCGAGGTTGCTCGCCTATCTGAGAATGAGCCAAGATCACTTTTGTCATGCTCATCTCCTCCTCACAAGAAAAAGAGATTATTCTCTGCCGATGATCATGATCATCAACTTCTATATCCCCTCATGACTTTTTTTTTTCGTTGGTGCTGCTGTTGAGATTTTAAAATGATAATACACGAAGTAAGAGAGTCAAGTACATTTACACACAAAACACGACGAGTTTTTGAGACGAGCGAAAAAGCTAATAAGAAGCCGAAAACTTGAAGAAGCCACAACAAGAGACTATATAGACCAGCAAAAAATATCACTTTACGAGTTTCAAATGTATTACGTATGTATTAGCATTCTTAAAGCTTATTTTTGCACACTTTGCACTATGTCCAAAAAATAATGTGTTATACAACAAACCACGTTGTTCCTCGGATTATATTACTTTAAGGCTTATCAACATTAAAGTCTGTGTGGAAAACCTATTAAAATCACATGAGAGTACTCACTATATGTACACACTTTGTACATCACACATGAATGCGAATATGCATACATATATGCGTTGGTTGAGTAGATTTTTATTTTGTATAAAGCTTTTAACAACTTATATATACATATAAAGAGTTATTTAACCGGTTAACATTTAACATTCACGTCATCACTCTCTCCAATCCAAGCCAGCCAAAAGCTCAGATCGAATTCAATATCAGAACACCTATTTCTATATACAATGCAGCAATATATCAATGCTTTTCATGGAACTATGTCTCGCAAACAAACTCATGGAAAAATTGAAAAAAAAATCGTATTGAATAGAAGAGTGTCAAATGTTTTTGGTGTTATAAATAAAAAGAGTCTCTACAACACACTTACTACCCACTAGCACCAGCAGAGAGAGAGAGAGAGAGAACAAATAACAGCCTTTCATATAAGTAGAGGCAATAAACGATATTATATTTAAAGCACGAAATTGGGATGAATACAACCTGCCGCTCTAAAGCAGCCAAACAAACTTATTATTATAGTGAACCACACAACCTTTCCACGTACAGAAAAACATAATCCTTTTTACTTTCAATTCATTAGTGGTTTACCCCCAACTCAATATCAACGAAGAATAATAACAAGACAAGAAGAGTACAACTGTCACTCTTCTTTTTCTTCTCTGGAAAATTTAATATAAACGATTTCTTTTACATTGAAAAGGAAAACTTTGCCTGTACAGGTCTTCTTACAATAATTCCATATAAATGCTTGCATTTCTTGTCTTCTCAACAAGTGCTTCACTTTATGTCAGTTGATAGCATATAACAGGCAAGTATTCATGGTCCCATCGCATTATTATTGTACTTCTATCTTTAAAGTTTTGCTATACTTTACATAGTTCGGGCACCACAGCCACAAATCCTTCTTATAACAATCATCAGCATCATCATCATCATCATGGAAGGACATGGAGTCATGAAAGGTACAAAAAAAATTTGCTTGTTTTGCAGAATACTTGCTTCGCTGAATTTGAAGCTGAAACACAGACATGGATTCTGATGCTGCTTTGCTGGCAGAGAGACCGGTCCTATCTGGTCTTGTCAGATTTTCCATTGCACACGTATTTACAACATATACTACGCGTATATGTAGGCATACATATTAATGTGTGCATTTAATAACGTGCATACATGATAAGCATAATGTGAAAAATATTATAGTAGTGACTTGTCTTTCTCTTGATTTTATATATTTTGTGCACATTCTCAAAACCATTAATGTATCATCATCATTCAGACAGTCAATGCGAGAGAGAGAGAGAGACGCGGGTTGGTTTTGCTTTTCATTTTTCAACCATTTTTGTAACATGATTATTGTATAGATTTATTTGTACGTCTGTCTGTCTCCACACAAGCCCAACAACCGATTAATGATTGTGTTTTGAGACATGATATATGTCTGGATTATAAACGTACATATACATCAATCGCAGCAGTGGCAATCATCATATAACTGCAGTAAACATCGCCTACAGGCATTTCTTTTCTTACTGTGTACTTTGCTGTTCAGCTACTTTCTTCTATTTTGCCATTAGACGTCTATTATTCTTACCACCAAAGTTATGACTTTTGCTACAGTAGCGTCAGTAGCCTACTGGAATGATGGAAGTGTAAGTGTAATAATATGCATACTTTGTACAAACACACATGCCTTTAGGACTCTCATCATTATGATCACCCTCTCGTCAAAACTATCATGCTGAAGTAGCAGTAGAGCTTAGCGCATCATGCACGCAGAAGGCATTTTTTCTTCTCAAAAGAAAAAAAATCCTCTATACTTTAATAGGCGGGCATGCATGCTTTGAGTTTTTATCATCGCACCATTCATGATTCACACACTACCATCAACAACAGGAGTTATGCATAAAACGGACTCTCTTCAATTGTATATCTATATGAACTAGAAAAGTTTTTAACGTTAATATTCATTGCCATTAAATTGCATACACAAAAGTACATTTATGCACAGAGTGAGAGTAGAGAGCACAAAATAATCATAAAAGCGGAATGGTTATATGTATATGTCCATGTAATGGACTTTAATATTCTGATTACTTGAATCTCCCTGAATCCTTGTCATGGTCGTTTCGAATCATGTGCAAATAATGTAAACCAAGCAAATAGCCAGAAAAATCCACTCGTTTTAATCATCATCATGATTCTTCTTTGAATACAACAATTATACTTTTCAAGTGAAGCATTCCTCATGAAACCGTCCAGCCATGCAAAAATAATAAATCTAATAAATCACGAAACCTTTAAAGGATTCATAAAATTGATTCTTATTTAAATGAAGCCGGGTATAGAGTTCATGTCTAGCATTTCAGCACATTCTTTTCACTTCATGGATCATGTAAGTGAATAAATCAGTATATTTTTTCCTAAATTTCTCTTTGAATCTTTCAGACTATTAAAATGTGCTGATTTAATTACAGTTAGAAATCAGTCAGTCAAAAAATTATCACATACTTTACAAATACTCTATTATTCATCCAGAGTTGATTAGCATTTTTTCCTTGCTAACAAAAAAAGTCTGGTTGACTTTTATTTCCTAACATGCCATGTTGGTTGCTGGTGGTGCATGTCATAAGAAACCAGGTCACATAATGTACGCTTTTCGCATGTGCTGTCTACTCCAATGGCTTTACAACAAGCAGCTCTACCAGAACTACGTTGTTTGCTCCATCATCCAACCAAGTAGGTACATAAAGATGAGAATATGCCGGCCGGTATTCTCTGCGTGGCTGGGATGGAAAGTAAAAGCACAAAGAGTCTATTTTATACACACATATTATTTTCGGTTTCACCTTTTCTACGTGCTTGTTAATATATGTACAACGAAAAAACACTTTTTACATTTTTTTATTACAAACAAACCAGCTTTAGATCTGCGTAGTCTGTAGTATTTTATTTTACCACTTGCGCCCACTAATACATTGATTATCATTTCGCACTCAGCTCAGCACTTTATATTTCTGATGACAATGAAACGAGTAAAGTTACAAATATAACGAGTAGATGATGATGATGGTGGTAATCATGAGTATCGTTACTTTTGCAATAAAACGAATACATAAGCACATCAGCGCATTGTATGTACACCTACATATTGCAGAAATAATAATTTCCTTCTGGTTCTGCTGGTTCTACGGCTGGAACAAGAGATTATAATATTTTTTTATTATGCCAACAAACAACAGACTGCTCTGCTCTGCTCTGCTGCCGAAAAAAATTAGCATGGTTTAAATCCTCACGTTGTTTAGATTACGTAAAGAAAAAAGTGTGACATGAGTGCACATTATTTTTTGTATGTAAAATACAACTGAATAAAGAGTGGCGATAATAATTTCAGGAAAAAATTGTAACTGACTGAATGACAGACTAACTCCTGTTTACCTAAGTCGGTGAGTATGAATTGCTAATGAAGAGTTTATTGAATGTAATATCGAATGTTGAATATGCTGAGGTGCATTGAGATCATTATGAATGCATGAATAGATGCCGTAAAAATAATATCATCATCTCACCAGCTAAAAGTTGCAGAGTCTGTGGAGAAACTGGATGGAAGAATAAGCAAAGCAGAATCTGGTATTGTAATACGTTATTATGAAGGTGATTTGATTCGGTTCCAGTTTGCTTCCTCTGTAGCCGTAATGAAATGCGTGGATGCGGCTCCATGGACCGCTGCTCAGGTATTACAAATGCCTTGTGTAATTTCACATTATCATCGTCACATTTTCACATTGAATGCAAATGGCAAATAAAGGTGCTAACCTCATTATGTGTCCAAGACCTCTAGCTGTAGTCCAGTAATAATAACTGAGCCTTTCATTAAACGTGGGTACATAATATGCATACCATTTGCTATTTATGTATATGTATATATTTCATCTTTTTGCCAAAATATGTATGTACACGTATGTACTGCAAAAATACAGTATAAACTGTTCTGTAAACTATTAATAATAACGAAACATGCCTTGTATCTCTTCTACCTAAATATAGCCGATCCTTCTTCTTGGAAATGCAAACAACGTCAAAAGACGAGTCCGTAGAAGAGAGGTAAAGCAAACAGAATAATTTTAAAGAGAAGCCAGACTCGGAGACATGCTCTGCATTCGAAATTAGCACCGAAGGATACAAAAAACGAAGCCATTATAATGGTAAATCTCTCTTTTCCTCTGTCTTTAATTTACTTTATATATATATGTGTGTGTGCTTCTACCACATCGATCTCCAACTTCAAGAAAAAAGTTACTTTGTTGTTGGATTATTTTGTCAAGACCATTATTATTTTCCACTCTCGTCGACATGATCATCTTTTAATACCCTTACTATGCAAGCAAAAGTGTGTGTGTGTGAATGAGAAAAGTTGTAATTTTGATTATTATGTTGAGAAAGAAAAAGTCAGAGTACTCTAAAATGAAAATCCATTTCCTGTGCAATGGATTCTACTCTTATATGTATTCATGAATTATTAGATCCAATCCATCCAATCCTATTTTCTCCCATCTCCTTCAAAACCAGAAAAATGGAGAATGGTGGAGTAGATTCATTTTGCCTTTGAGGTATCAGAAAGATATATGGAACACGAGCTGGAAGTAGAAGTATGTATCTTTCAGTAAATACAGTGAAAATAAAATGGTAATGCAACTTGAAACCCAAGTAAATAGTCAAAGTCCTCTATTCAACATTGACAATAATGAACATTCAATCAAACTGTGATCTACATAATACCACAGGAGAAATCCCATTATTACACTGGCAGTAGGAAAATGAAGCCCCAAAGTAATAGCAATACAGGGTGTATTCGTATAATAAGAAGATATGGATAAAGACGGAATTTTGTTCGTTTCATTTTCCCCGTCCGTCGTTGTCGATCATAATCATGACTATGACTCTGCTTTGATTCAAATTCCCTTTTATTACTTTAGGGTATAGATAATTTACTTTTTGGCGACAACAGCAACGCAACCACCCATATAAAAACGATATGATCGCTGTATGGCTGACTAGCACAAAACTCATTTCCTGTTACAACGTCAACAACAACATCACTTATGCGAATGATAATTTTTGGCAACTTTTACGCTCCATGGTATATTATAATAACTGTTCATGTCCTTCACCAAAATTCTATTACAAATGAGAGCTTACTTAGTTTGATAAAAAAAAGGGTATTCTTCTTGTGTAAATCCATGTTTTTCAAATACTTACTATCTTCAATATCATCAAAGTAATAATGGCACAAATAACAAAAAGTAAGTAAAAGCGATTTTCAGGAGCATTAATTTTTTTGGGAGCATTTAAAGTTTTGGCAAAACTCGTGGAGGTAAGTTCAAAGGGCAGTAAGATCGACGGAAAGGGAAAAAGTCGATATTGATGCTGCTCTCCTACATGGCCACTACTACCGCCGTTACTTCTCATGATGATCATGATGAAGCTATTCCAGTAAAAAAAAGACCGAGAAAAAGACGAAGACAAAGTTTTCCAAGTAGTTTTCCAACTGGAAAATGTATGTTGACAGGACTTGACCTGAAAGTAAAGCATGACTCTCTATTTATAGTAGTGCACCTATGTGCTTACTTCTGACTGAAGGAAGGTAAAGTTTCGGGGCATTGGGAAGCAGAAAAGTATGCACATACAAATATCGAACTTGTAAAACGTAATAATGCTATTCTCTCAAAAAAGACGAGAGCAACTATCTGGAAGTCTGGAAAAATTGGCGGATATTATCCTTTAATGTAGTTACTGATCTCTCCAAGTATAAAATTGTTCCTCTTATAAGACTAAACTCACCCGCCACCTCTTTCACAAAAACTCTACAAAACATGTACCCTCAACGTGACATAGTGAGCATGGTCATTTCGTACATATACCAATATTATAGCGTTTCTTTGTCCCAAGAATTTTTATTGGTTAATATCCCTTTTTCCATGCATGCATGCATGAATGCATGTCTCTCCGACAAAGAGCGGAAAAGAGTTAAACTAAAAAAATACTATAAAGCTAATACGTCTATTTTACGCATATAATGGCCGTATAATCAATATAAGATCCTGCTTTGGGTTTGCTCTCCTTTCCCATGTCACACAGATAATGTTTGATTCATGAGCCGACTACCAACCAACCACCAGTAAAGTAAGTAGACGATGAAGAAGTAAAATTATAACTCGTAGAGTCTCTTCTTGTTCTTTTTGGTCTTCTAGAAGACGTAGCTACTGAATACTGAAACTTACAACTTTTCAATAAAAGTTATACTGGCACTTATTATTATACCATTTATGACTATGACTACAAGAGATTATGCTATTATGTATCTCTTAAGTGTAGTCAGTGACGTACAACGACATGACATGACATGGAATATTATGGAATAATAATAGCATATCAAGCAGCAAGCAAACTTTTTTTCCTTCTTTTTCTGCACACTAGAGTTGGACTATATCTCTTTTTATTCTTCATCTATCCAAGTCTCCAATCTCCATGCATCATTCAATTTTGTAGCTTGCTTTTTCATTTTTTTCCCAACAAAGTTGCCATTTTGTACTTCTTTCTCCTCCGTCATTATTTAGGGCCACATGCACTACTACTACCACGATAACGAGTATTACGAGTAATATATCAAAAAATGACGTATGACGACCAGAGACGGGAGTGTGTATAGGACTTGGTATTGGAATACTTATTGTTCATAAAGTATTTGCCATTTTTACATATAAAGTGTGCTGCATTTCTACTAAAAGTACATAATTTTGAAATACAATGTACAAGACAAGACACATGACCAGTAATAGTGATTTGGTTATGTTTTCATTGTTGCAGGAAAGAATTCAATTTTCCTGAGTTGTTTCTTATTCGCTCGAATATGCCATAAATTATTGCCAACAAAGAATCATAATAATCGTATGGTCTATTGAAATGAAAATGTTTTGTGGAAAATGTGGATGCTAGACATATTCTTTTTGTGTGATGATAAAATAATATGACATAAATGAGGTGTACATAGAAGCTAAATAATATTTTTTGATGTAATAAACACGACATTTGATTTTTAAAAAGGCAGTTTAATAATATGTTAAAGGTTTCAATTTGTTGGAAATGAAATATCTGCTTATTACATATGAATGTACTTTCATTTTTTATCCAGTATTTTTTAGCAAAAAAATCCAGTTTGTGCTTCTTGCATAATTGCCCGTGATACATTAGCTTTTGACTTGGAGTTATACATTTTATGGGTTTCTGTCAGTCAGCCATATTTATGCCGCACTGTATTGACGTCTTCATTTCATTTCTTTGCAAAAGGACTGGCCTACAAACACTCCCATTTTGCTTAAAGCGAAGGTTATACACAGGTTATCTGTCTCTAGTCACCAGATCACGAAGAGGTTACATACTTTACTTTCAGATGATAACCCGCTCACCCATTTCATACCGCAAAACTACATTTCATAATTAAGTTCACGAAATATCGCAAAAATAACAAGCTGGAGCATTTTATAAAACAAAAACAACTCCAAATGGATCGTTGACATTTTAATACTCTCAAATAAAAAATTATACTTGTATTGCATGTCTGATACCTCCTTTAACATGTTTTTTTTTCTGTTTTGCATTTGCACATTTGGCTGATGTGGTTTTCACCACACAATTATTATTAAAATTAGACATAAAAACTTTTTTAAAGCTACCTTTATTTCACATTCTCACCGTAATTATCATCAAAACAAAATAAGTTGCATATTGCAAAGGAAGACGAAAGCCATCAAATACCGGCGTCTCCACTCCAAGCTAACATGAACTAAAAAACTGCACACACGGTTATACCAAGTCAAATACTTTTATCTATGCGTGCGTTTTCGCTGCTTTACTGCTGTTACTGCCTGTTGAACTATTGCAATGCTCACACAGTTGGAAAAAATTAATATATCCGGTTATAACCAGAGTTGGTTTGGTTTACTCAACAAAAACCAACATCATCACATGCATCACCAGTTTTGGTACACAATGCGCGAGGAAAAGCAAATAGCATTAAGCCAGAAGAGATGTATATAAGCCCATCGTCGACAATCATAGTCAGCTATATAAACCAATGACACACATCATTAATATAAAATACCTAGTCATGATAGAAAGCGCAGCGCGTAATATAATCACTACACAACCAAACAGTATTAAACTCTAAATCTCTCTCTCTGTGTGAGAAAATCCTCTCCACTGAATGCCCATACAAATTTATAGAAGCAGAACTGGTAAAGGCCGACTATGATTGCGCCCTGCTCCTTATAGAAAATAAAACAGTATAAAAATGATGATCCTATAAAAGATACGCAAAGTTGATCAGACTGATGATGATTACATGTTTTCAATAGATGATTCTTCGTATACCATATGCCTCTTTGGCTTGCCAACAAACAAGTGCGAGGAATAAGGAGAAAAAACAGCAACATTTTAACTTCATCATTTAAAGCAAGTGAAATGGAGAGATGGAGGCAATGCACTCTTTTCCGTCTCTCTCTCTCTCTCTCTCTCTCTCTCTCGTTTCTACATCAGGCTTTCAGTTCAGTAAAGTCAGTTTGAAAAGTTGGAAGAGAAGCATAAATAATTTTATTATTATGCGAGAATACAGAATAATGTGCATTCAATGCACATTGTAAAAATGGAAGTTGATGTTTTGCTGTAAACTCCTATGTATGAATGGGTATATGTATATGCATGAAGCTAACATAATTATGCTGAAGTCCAACTGCTTTGAGTAATAAACTTTAAGTTTTACCATTCACGAAACTTATGATAATAATAATAATGATGAATGCAAAAGTAAAGCAATAACGATGATGGCAGTGTGTTGCAATAGGTAAAATATATTATGTATTTTTTAAAGTGCTAGCACAACAGTAAAAGCAATTTTAAAGGTAACGCCACGACCCAACAGAAAAAGAATCGACAACAACATCAGCAACAGCGTGCTTGCTTTCGCATGTGAAAAACGGGATTTTTTGACAATGCAATGCGAAAACTGACTCGCTCCTTGTTGCTGTGTTGGGTTGGTTGGAGATGTTGTTTTGTTATTGTGGCTCGTCACTCGTAGAGTAGCCGGAGGCAATACTGCTGTAAAACATGCCATGTCGATTATTGCCACGATGCCAAAGCAATTATGTGGAAAAGGAGTATACACGAGCATGTAGCATTTTGTATTTTAGTGTAGAACGCACACATTATCGCAGCGTCCTCATCATCGTCACCAACATCTTTCAAGTCATGTCTGCAGAAAGACAACTAAGGCAAACGAATAGGAGGAAAGATTATGAAAGAATACCGCATTTTCACAATCAATTTTCAACTCGTTCGTGGGGACACAACGGGATGAAGACAATGATCGATAACATGATCAATGATCATCATCATAAACATACATGATCACAACACACGAGTAACCTCCTCATGTTCTATAGTCACTCAACAAAAATCAGAAAGGAAGTTTTTGATGTTGAATATTCAACAAAGTGTTTCATTCTGCATTCCCTGTTAGCGTCAAAGACTTGAAAAAATTACAAAACTAAAATCAGTCAGTCAGCCAAGGGAAACGAATCAAAGACGAGCTATTCACACCAGCCATGCATGGAAATAAGGCGTTAAAAGTTTTGTACGGAAGCAGAAAAGAGGATTTACGGGTTTTGCTTGTTGAACTAAAGGTGTGTATACACATACGTACATTCCTACTTCTTTTTCCTCAGTCATGCTTTCCAAAGCAATCATCACATAGCTCCCAAGGATGAAATGAAAATGTACACACAAAATACTAAGCAAACTTTCTTTCAGCAAGAGCATCCCAAATAATAAAGAGTGTGTGACAAGACGTCCAACACTATGCGAAGAGCATTCCCCAAACTACTTGTCCACATTTCAATAGCAAAAACTACCATAGAAAGAAAGTATATGTGAGAGGACAAATCGAATGGATGAATAGACAAAAGAGAATGTTTTTGTATGGCTGAACAGACAATCGAGAAGAAATAACCTACTTGAAAATCCTGAGAAGAAAACCTCGTATTCATTTTACTGCTGCATATTTTCTATATATCTCTCAAAAGTGAAGTACCACCATACCAAATACACATACCATCCAAACACTTTCACATTGAAAAAACATTCATTCACTCCGAGTCAGCGAGTAAGAGAAAGGGAAAGCGTAAGCAAGCGAGCGGCACTTAAGGGTCCACACACTTTATACTACCATGGTTGAAAAAAATATATAAAATTTGCTAAAGGAAAATGTGGAAAAGCATTTTCAACGGCAAATGTAACAGTAACAGTAGCTCGCAACACTAATGCATGCAACAACATCAGAGACAAAAAAATAAGAGAACTGGATTTTTTCTCTGTTGTGTGTGCTCAGGGAAAAAAGAGAAAGCGAAAAAGGGAGAGAGAAAGCACGGTTTGGTTGAGTGGTTCCAAGTGTAAATAGTATTTGGATAGGTATAACTGCATGTAAGGGTGTACGACGACGTTCTATTTTCATGCTGTGCTACTGCTTTTGTGAGTAGAGTTCTGCTGAACTCGACACAGTTTTTTATTTTGTTTTTGGGTACGTTTTTCAATGTTGCTGCTATAATACGCGTAGAGATGGTAAAAACTTTTGAAGAGAAAGTTGGGTAGCGTGTTAAAGAAAAAGTGGACGTATATAAGGGCACATTGAAATGGGAAGGATAGGGAAATATAGGCACTTGATATTATGGAGAAAATAGTTGGGAAGTTTTTGCAATGGGGCTTACACGTTCTGGTTTGCTCTTGTTGGAGTAGTGGAGCGGGTGGGGATCCAATCAATACACGACAAGAACACGAAAGACCTTTCTCTTGTGTTAAGAGATAGGGAATGCTGGAGGAATGGATGGAATGAGAAAAAAAATATATTATGGAAAAGCCTGCTGGCTCCTTTATGTATGTGGATATAGATAATATGTGTTTAATATGCTATGATGCTCTATCCAATACTTTTCTGGGAGAAAAGAAAGCAAAAATATTTTCCTCGTGGAATGATGTTAACGATGGCTGATGGTGGTGGCAGTACTGCCTCTGTTATGTGTTTCGAGGAGAACGCAGAGACAGGTTGATCTGATCATGATGGAAATGCATGCATGCTTCTGCTTGTTTAACTTATGCTGTTGTTACCAGACCATTTACCATGGCATGTCTTCATAGATGGGTTTCATATCAAGATATCTTTCTTTTCTTCTAATGAATAAATGTATGTAATGCATTGGAATCTTTACATTCGTGGAATTCCTTTTTAGTAAAGAGAAAGAAAAGACTAGTTTTTCCATCTGCCATCCATTTTCATCTCTTTTCTCTGGAAATTTTTCCTCAATGTGTGCGACTCTATACACAGGTATATGTAAGGTCTGACGAAAGTAGACATATCATTATGCATGTAGAAGAGGAAAAAAGAGAAATAATAATAATAACTAGAGCAAATAGACAAGTTTTCCTTCATGTTCGCTTTGCCTGTCCTTCGTATGCCATATTGTTTTTCCTCTCGTAGTCCCTTCTTTCTCCTTGAAGTTAAGAAAGAAAGGTAGAGAGCTTTTTGGAGGTAGGAAGAGAAATGATTGTGGTGTCTGACTAGTGTTGTGAAAGAAGAGTACCTTATTATTGTATTAACAGCCAGAAAAAGTCTTTCCTCTTAAAATAAAAGGAAAATGCTCAATCTAGTTTTATCTTTGTACAGTGTACAGACAGAACAGACGCCGAAGAAGACGACAAATAAGTGCCAAATGAGCTTGTGTTGTATGCCAAGTGCAAGCAAATAAGCTATGCACACTCTAATTTTTGCATGGAGAATGCAAGAAAGCACGAAATAAACTAATTTTATTGACATGATCCCATTTTCTACATCTATAGCACTGGTAATAGAATTGCAGTAGCACTAATGCTAATGGTATTTTTCTCGAGAGGAAAAACTATGATTAAAGGTATTGCTAAGCACAATAGCCGACATAAAAAAGAATTGACTGGTTGCATGTGCTATTTTTGTTTGTTAGTCGACCAATGCAACGGTAGAATAATGGACAAATTATATATGTGCAAAACTATTTTTTCTGCTTTAAACGATCCATCTAGAAGGTCCACTGTACGTTTACGACGATACATGAGCAACAAAATGAGAAAGAATTCTCGCTATAGGAATGTGCGCTACACACAATCAATCAATTCATCTCTCCTCCTGCCATATTTTTTCGCTTCTAATTCTGATAAATCTACGACTACGCTATTCCCGCTGTTCATGGGAGGATCATAATATATTACACTTGGTCTAATGGACTGGCTGAAAATGAAAATGGAATAAATATGATGAACGTATCACGTCTCTCTGTCACGACAGGTTCAACAATGCGAAACCCTTTTTTGCAAGTACTTTTTGGAGGTTCTTGTTAAAGGAACATTTTTCATGAAAAATTATGCTCGCTGGATATTCGCTTATATGTGAATGTGACGGGAAAAAAGACAAATATTAATTTAACCTGGGTAGAACACTTTCTCTTCATATCCCGTTGTACTCTTAATGGTGAAGGCAATATGACTAGAGAACGGGGCCATTTCAACTAATTTATTCATGGATATGGAAGCGGATATATGTGCCGAATGCTATGACTTGATGTTTTTTACGGTGTACTTACATTACTTTAATGGTAGCTTTCCTGTCTTTTTTGCCATTATTATCCCATATCTATCCATAATATGAAATTATATCAGTACAAAAAGAGTAGTGGCAATGCTTTTGGTAGAGAAAACGGAAAACAGGATGCCGCCCAACTAATTATTAAATAGTAATGAGGCTTTATCCTATCATATACGGAAAACATTGAGCAAAGCCTGGACTCTGGAATATTCAAGGGGAAAGTTATGGCTAGAAAGAGCTAACTAGTATGAACATTTCACTCCTTTCCAGCATTTATCTTTGTCTATTTGAATTTCATATTTTAGATACAAAGATACCGTGAAAAGCAGTCTTTCTATCACTGCGCACTAGTGAAAGGTAGCGGTAGAAGTGGAAACTGCTCACGATAGGATTAATTAATTATGAATTAGCACACGAACAGAAAAGATAATATGGTTGGATGGATGTATGGCAACTCTCCTATCATGTGACGTGTTTTCGTACATATATGTATAGGTTCATATTTAATCAGCCTTGTGTAAAATGCATGTCCCTAAAAGAGCACACAATGAATTAATCACAAATGCTTATACGTACACATGCTGACAACAGCTTCGCCGACACCATACTACTCTAAAAATGCAATAGAGAAAAAAAGTAAAGTTACCTGTATAGTATTTTGTAGTTGTAAGCTTATCAGAAGAATATATATATATTTCTAAGACCGGTAGACGACGAGACGACGAAAGATATAATATATATTTCCGAATAAAGAAAGTGAAATAAAGTTAAATCGAATAGTAGTAATTAGTCCGTTTTACCACTATTCAGCTCCTTGGGCAGGTTCCCCCGAGGACGCGAGAAATTTGAGCCCCTACTTCCGCTGATGGAAATAATATAAATTGTTGTTGTGCACAAGAAGACGAACTAATGGAAGATGCTAAAGATGAAGAGAATGATGATATAAACGGGTTATTTGATAATACCGACAAATCGGAACAATTACTACGCAGATGCTGATGATAACTGTTATCCGCAACGGAACAAGAAATGGATGATGATGAAGAAGTTAACGAAGAAGATTGGTTTAGTGTAAAAATTGTGCCAGATGATAACTGCATGTTTTCTTCACAGTGACTACTGCAGCCTCCGACTTCTCAGCATTAGCAAGAATGACTGGAAGATATTTCATGACCTCCACCACCGAAACACCGACAAGATGATGAGTTGCAATAATTATGATTTATTGTAAAATAGTCGAACTTTGAGTGGAATCAGACTTTCTCAAGGAAAAAATATACCCTTTCTCTGATTCGATGAAAAATTTCGGATAAATTTTACTTTTTGAGCCACTTCACGTCGTGTCATTTGAAAGAGAGAAAAATATTTTAGCAGTGTAGATTCTCTGTATCACCAAAGGAAGGAGTAAGATTAGAATTAGGATTGTTTTGATTGCTTTGTGTGAGGATTGTTAAAAAGTAAAATATTTTTATGTGGTCGGCAAAATTACTTGTTGTAAAACTTAATTACTTATTTTAATGGCAGTGGTAAGTTGTAGTAGTTATATTTGGAAAAGCACCAATATTAAATATTTTCTTTGAAAATTTTGTACACAGAGATGGAGGAAAAATATGTTGTGGAGAAGCAAGTTTTCTTTTGCTTTGTGATAATAATAATTATGACTATTTTGTGAACGTGATCGATTCTTCCTTTTCTACAGCTTGAACGTCATGACTGTAGTAGAGAGAACGGCTTGTTCGATCGATATATAGTCCATCATCATACACACATGAAGCAAACTCTGTAACTAGTGGTAGGAGAAGTGGTCGACGATTCGAGAAATTGAAGGCAGAGAAAATATGGAGTTAAACCGGCAGTCAATCACTTTACGATTTTTAGGAGCAGCCAGGTATACAATATTCCAACGAAGCACCACCTTTCTCTCCTTTCTCCACACAACAGAGCAACTTATAACTTTTCCAACGGCTCGCTACCCCAGAGGAAACCGTCACACGAGGACGACAAAAAACTGACGAAGCACACACGCCGTTAACAACCCAAACCACCAAACCAACACTACAGTAATCCCGAACGCTTATGTTTTTCAGAAGTACATGTACAGAACTCTATATGATGTTAATAATATTTGCTTGTGTTTTCTCATGTAAGGATAAAAACCACAGAGGAATGAAGAGAAAATTCCACTTTGTCTGGAGACAAGAAAAGGATCGATTTTTATTGGTATGTGTCGCGTACGCTTTTTCCGATGCGATAAAATGAAAACAATTTCGTATTTTCTCTGCGTGAGAATTTGGTTTTCTTGATTGGCCCTTGGACAAATTGGTCAATGCTTTCCAATAAATTTGGAGGAAAATGTGAAGAAACGCGAAAACGAAGAACCAAACAACCTTAGCACCGCCACCGCCTCCGTCGTCGCTGCGTCCACTGCTATTGCAGAGGAGAAAATTCCCAAACTTGATTGCAACAGAGACTTTGTATATTATGTTCTGTGTTTTCTAAACTTTTCTAATTTTCAAAAAGATTTTTAATGGTGGCACGTTAAGTGCCGTAAAGTCGCATAGGTTAGCTCTCCACCAATAAGATTTTGAAATACTTTTATTTCAGAGACATGAATGGAGAAAGTAGCCTGGATAATGTGATTTTCTTGATGAAACAGTACGGCAGAAAGGAATAGCTTTTTTCTGCAACCTCTGACCTTGAACAGAGGAAGTCGCACTGACAAAAAAGACGAAGAGAAGAAGAAACTCACTAGCACAAAACACGACGACGACTCTTAGCAATCCACCACAATCGCTAAAATTCGACTGAGAGAAGACTAGAACGAGATATCCTTCTTTTTCCTTCTCTCTCTTGCTCACAACGTATATTATGCATATATCTAGCTTTTCTCCGGGAAAAACCCGTGCTCTATAAAGCTAGCGCTATTTTAATGTGTTTGGTTCGTCGGCAACCGTCATTATAGAAAACTTCTACCAGCGCAGCTATATGAGCATGTATAGTTTTTTCTGAAAAGCAGCAGCAGAAACTCTCTCTGCGAGAGAGAAATGCCGACATGGAACGAATGGAACCATGCCATCATCATCATCATCAACATATCCTCCATCCATCCAACTACCATTTTCTTTCCCATATTATTATTATACAACAGCACCACTATCACCACCACCAGCTTTCATCCAATTTATACATTTTCTCAAGGAAAAGTTACCTTCATCAAGCATCCGTTTTTACCACCATCATCCACCACCACCACTCTCAGATATGAAGAAAGCGAACACATTACGAGGATTGTATGGAACAGGGTACGGATGCCAGCAAATACTCCAGTTTGTGGTGAGAGTTGGAGTATATTCCCTCCCCCGTGCTTCCCCCTCCATATCATATGCATTTTCAAAAAGGGATTCCTTTTTACCATGGACGAGATTTTTTGGCAGTGAAACTACGACAGCAAAGAAGAACGAGCAGCAGTAGCAGCAGATCTATTACTACATCGTACTACTACTATCACCACATGTGTGTATGTGCAGCTCTTTTGCGAAAGTTTTTTTTTTCTCTTTCGAAAACCTACCAAGTTATTCCATCCAATCCAACTTACTCCTCTACACACAAAAACTTTTACTCCAATGGCAAAACGGCCTTTTTTCTCGTCAGCTTTTTTTGTCGACGACGACCATGCTTCCTTTTAATATATATAAAAGACACACACACTCAGAAATCAATCCAAGTCTCTCGTCTTTCTGTTCTTCTGGTGTTGGTTGGTGATGGCATGGTATGGTCTAGCATGGCGCTTGCATTACAGCATATTAAAAAAGTAGAGATATTTTCCATGCTATATTGCATATATCTCAAAAAATTCACAATGTGGTAACAACAGTGTCCAACAGCCAAAGCCGAAAAAGCAAGTCGCCGCATTAAACCGGGCCATGATAATAGTATGTTGTAGGCACACAGTATAAAATGGAAAAGGGAAGCTGGTAGACTATCTTCTTGAATTTTTTTTTGCACATCCATCCACACAAAAATGTTATGCTCTGGCTTGTGTGAAAGATTTGAAAAGGAGGAAGGAGAAAAAATCTCATCTCTTTCTCAGCTTCTGGTACTCCTCTTCTTGTCTTCTGTTTTGTCGTTTGCTTAAGCACATACAAAACGTGATACTTATATATTACCAGCGCTATATGTATATTCTACACATCAACGCGACATATTGCAATATTATGCCTTTTTTAACAAAGATGACGAGTGCCACGACACGATGCTCAGTATTGGTGATGATGACGATGATATTCAAACAAATATTTTGAATACCAAAAATGCTTATCATTTCATATAGATATTCTTTGAGCTTATTTTATTATTATTGTGGGAAGAGGTTAAATAATTTTTTATATTCTAGAGCTTAACTAGCAACCACGGTGGTGAGAAAAATTAGACGTCTTAATTAAGTAATATAAGGTTAGGATAAACCGACATAATATATGTAGTTAGTGGAGCAGGCAGTGGTGGTCTACTGGCCTAGGTGCCTGAAGGTAGACGGTGAGGTGAATGCGGTATGGGGGTTCG